>JARQOD010004052.1:0-58503 GCA_033576555.1 Oophaga sylvatica | reverse complement strand
GACCCCCTATTAGACGGTATTAACACCGCCCCCCTATATAGAGCGTGTATAAACACCGACCCCCGTAATAAGCGGTATATAACACCGCCCCCCGTATATGGGCTGTAATAACACCGCCCCCCGAAATAGAGCTTTATATAAACCGTTCCCGTATTAACTGAATAACACCCCCCCGTATACGCGCGTATATAACACCGACCCCCTATATAGAGCTGTATATAACACCGCCCCCTTTATAAAGCTGTAAAAAACACCGACCCCCGTAACAGCGCGTTAAACACCACCCCGTAATAAGCGCATAAAAACACCGCCCCCCGTAAAAAGAGCGTGATATAACACCGACCCCATATGACGCGAAAATTAACACCCCCCGCGAACATTGCGTATATAACACCGACCCCCGTAATAACGTGTATGAACACCGACCCCGTAATAGAGCGGATATAACACCCCCCCGTATACACCGGTTAAACACCGACCCTGTAATAGAGCGCGTATATAACACCGCCCCCGTAAAATACAGTGTGTAAAACACCGCCCCCTTAAAGAGCGTTATATAACACCGCCCCCCCTTATAAAGCTGAATATAACCCACCCCTTATAGAGGGGTTTAAACACCACCCCGAAATAGAGCGTGTATATAACACCGACCCCCTAAGAGGTGTATAAACCTGCCCCGTTTTAAAAAGGCGTGTAAATAACCCCGACCCCCGATACACGCGTAATAACACCGACCCCCGTATACAGCGCAATATAACCCCGACCCCCGTTTTAAAGCGTGTAAAAACACCGACCCCCGTAAACAGCGGTATATAACCCCACCCCGTATATGAGCGTGTATTAACACCGCCCCCCGTTCAGGGGATATAACACCGACCCCGAATAAGCGTGTATATAACACCGCCCCCCGTATATAGAGCGTGTAATATAACACCGACCCCCCGTAATAGACGTGTATTAACCCGCCCCCGAAAATAGACGTGATTAACACCCCCCCGGGAACACGCAAAATTTAACACCGACCCCCGTAATAAGCGTGTATATAACACCGACCCCGTATATAGAGCGTGAAATAAACACCGACCCCCGAAACACATGATTAACACCGACCCCCGTATACAGCCGTATATAACACCGCTCCGAACAGCGTGTATTTTTTGTAAGGGGTTTGAGATGATTTCTGAGCAGAGGCCCCTGGTGATTAAACGTGCTTCTGTCCAGTAAGATTGTGGACGGGGAATTTGTTACTGTTTGGCTTTATAAGGGAGTCACCCCCCATCAGGGTTGCCGGTGATCAATTGTTCTGGTCTGGATCCTTTATTCCTGTTTTCCTTGTAGCCTGCTGTGTCGTGTCTGCATCTCCTGCTAACAGATAAGACATTTTCTTCTTTTGTGTTTGTGCTATATTTTTGCATTTTGTCCTGCACTTCTGTGGGGGCCTTCAGGGTCCCCTCCGGGGGCTTCTGCCCTCTCAGTTTTGTTCAGCCACTGATGTTTGTACTTTTGCTTTTTCCAGTTTTTTCAGTGGCTGCTGTTTTGATTTTGTTACACCAGAGAACTAATTTAGGTGGAAGAGGTCGTGTGATCTCAGGTGTTTTTGAAATTAGTAGAGTTGGTGCCTTTCAGGGTTTTTTTTGGGATTGCAGTAAGTACCCTTCCTATCCTTTTCTATTTAGTTAGTTTGGGCCCCAGCGTTTGCTCATACTATTTTCTTCTGTGTCAGTATTTCTTCTTGTCTAACCGCCATTACATGTTTGGGGCTTTCTATTATCTTTGGGGTTCTGCTCCGGGGCAGATAGCTTTCCTATTTCTATCTTTAGGTGTAGTTAGTTTCTCAGGCTGTGACGAGGCGTCTAGGACCAACGTAGGAACGCTCCACGGCTGCCTCTAGTTGTTGTGGTTAGTCAGGGTACTGCAATCTCATAGATTCCAACTGCTCTGGTGTATTTCCTTTTTTACCTGCACTCCTCAGCTACCGAAACATAACAGTATCACCGACCATAAAAATTGTATGGTACTCACAGAAGGGAAAAAATATTGTGAAAGAAAAAAGGTTATCAGAGTTGTCAGAGATATTTTTCTGTTTGTTGCATTTTTTTTTTCCCTCTGTATCTCTGGGTGCTGGGGAGGATTTTTTCTCTCAATGGAGTTTGCACATTTTGTCTGGCCGTGTGGTTCAGCTTGCCACTGAGGTTCGGAGTATTGCTACCTATCTTGCTAGGTTGCCTGTTGTGGAACCTAGGATTCCCATGCCAGATTTGTTTTTAGGGGATCGAGCTAAGTTTCAGAATTTCAAAAATAACTGTAAATTGTTTTTTGCCTTAAAACCTAAGTCCTCAGGGAACGCAGCGCAGCAGGTTCAAATTGTCATCTCTCTCCTGCTCGGCGATCCTCAGGATTGGGCTTTTTCCCTGACACCTGGGGATCCTGTTTTGAGTGATGTTGATGCGTTTTTTCAGGCCTTGGGTTATTGTACGATGAGCCTAATGTCACTGATCAAGCTGAAAAAGCCTTGTTGGCATTAAATCAGGGCTTGATGACGCTGAGTTATTCTGTCAGAGATTCCGTAGGTGGGCAGTCCTGACCAAATGGAATGACGACGCTTTGGCAGCCCTTTTCCGGAAGGGTCTGTCTGATAATGTAAAGGATGTTATGGTGGGATTCTCTGTCCCCTCTGGTCTCAATGATTCTATGTCATTAGCGATTCAAATTGACAGACGTTTGCGTGAGCTGAGAAGTGTGCGTGGAATAGTGTTGCCTTGTGAACCAGCTTCTGAACCCATGCAGTGTGATAGAGTGGTGTCTGGGGCACAGCGTCATGAGTTTCTAAAGCGCAATGGGTTATGTTTCTACTGTGGTGATGCCTCTCATGCTATTTCAGTCTGCCCTAAGCGGGAAGACGTTTTGCACGCTCAGTTGTCTTGGGTAGTGTTCAGACTAAGTTTTTATTAACTGTCACTCTGATATGCTCTCTGTCCTCATTTTCTGCTCAGGCTTTCGTTGATTCTGGAGCAGCTATTAACCTGATGGATTATGATTTTGCTAAACGTTGTGGATTTCCCTTGATACCCCTACAGAAGTCTATTCCCCTACTGGGGATCGATTCTACCCCTTTGGCTGAGAATAAACCCCAGTTTTCTACTCAGGTGATAATGAGGGTTGAACCTGATCACCAGGAGTGCTGCAAATTTTTGGTTCTGTATAATCTGCATGACATTATTGTGCTGGGTTTCCCTTGGTTACAGTCTCATAATCCTGTTTTGGATTGGAAATCTGTGTCTGTAACCAGTTGGGGCTGCCAATGTGTTAATACCAACACTCCTGTTTTTTCTGCCTCCCCCCCAGGCTCAGGATGTTCCTGACTTTTTGATTGATTTTTCTGATGTGTTTAGCGAAAGTAAATCTGCATCCTTACCTCCCCATAGGAGCTATGACTGCGCTATTGAATTAGTGCCAGGTAGTAAATTCCCTAAGGGTCGCCTTTTTAACTTGTCTGTACCTGAACATGACGCTATGCGGTCTTATATCAAGGAATCATTGGAGAAGGGTCATATCAGACCATCCTCTTCACCCTTAGGTGCCGGTTTTTTCTTTGTAGCCAAAAAGGATGGTTCATTAAGGCCGTGTATTGATTATCGTCTCTTGAACAATATTACTGTGAAATATCAATACCCGTTACCCTTGATTTCTGACCTGTTTTCCAGGGTGAAAAACGCTACTTGGTTTACCAAGCTTGACCTCAGGGGGCGTATAACCTTATTCGCATTAAGCATGGGGATGAATGGAAGACGGCATTCAATACCCCTGAAGGGCATTTTGAGTACCTTGTGATGCCCTTTGGGCTCACTAATGCTCCTTCCGTCTTCCAGTCCTTCATGAATGACATTTTCAGGGATTTTGTGGATAAATTTCTGATTGTTTATTTGGATGATATCTTGATTTTTTCTAATGACTTGGACTCTCATGTGAAACATGTTCGAACTGTATTCCAGATTTTGAGAGAGAATGCTCTGTATGTGAAGGGATCAAAGTGTCTTTTTGGCGTACAGAGGATCTCATTTCTGGGATTTATTTTGTCCCCATCTGTTATTGAAATGGACCCGGTCAAGGTTCAGGCCATCTGTGATTGGGTCCAACCTACTTCATTAAAGGCTCTTCAGAGATTTTTGGGTTTTGCCAATTTTTATCGTAAATTTATTGGTAATTTCTCGGTTATTGTTAAACCATTAACTGATTTGACCAGAAAGGGTTCTGATGTGGTGAATTGGCCTCCTGAGGCAGTCTCTGCATTTCAGGAACTTAAGCAGAGATTCACTTCTGCTCCTGTTCTACGGCAGCCTGATGTTTCTCTGCCATTTCAGGTGGAGGTTGATGCCTCTGAAATTGGGGCAGGTGCCGTTTTGTCCCAAAAAGATCCAGAGACCTCTAAAAGTAACCCTTGTGCCTTTTTCTCTCGAAAATTTTCTCCTACTGAACGTAATTATGACGTGGGTAATCGGGAGTTATTGGCCATGAAGTGGGCTTTTGAAGAGTGGAGACATTGGCTGGAGGGAGCCAAACATCAGGTGGTGGTCCTTACGGACCATAAGAATCTGGTCTATCTGGAATCTGCCAAGCGACTCAATCCTAGACAGGCCAGGTGGGCCTTGTTTTTCACACGTTTTAATTTTGTGGTTTCCTTTCTTCCTGGCACTAAGAATGTTAAGGCGGATGCCCTCTCGAGGAGTTTCCTTGCGGACTCTCCTGAGTTATCTGATCCTTCTGTTATTTTGAAAGAGGGTGTAGTTCTTTCCGCCATCTCGCCCAATTTGAGACTTGCTCTGGAGGGGTGTCAGTAGGATAGGCCCGAGCGCTGCCCTGTTGGAAAATTGTTTGTCCCGGACCAGTGGAAAAAGAGTGTGATGTCTGAGATTCATTGTTCCGCATTGGCTGGGCATCCCGGAATTTTTGGTACCAGAGACTTGGTTAGTCGGTCCTTTTGGTGGCCTACCTTGTCTCGTGATGTCAGGGAATTTGTGCAGTCCTGCGGGACTTGCTCTCGCTCCAAGCCTTGCTCTCGCTCTAGTGGTTTGTTGATGCCATTGCCTGTGCCCAAGAGACCATGGACCCATATCTCTATGGATTTCATTTCCGACCTTCCTGTTTCTCAGAGAATGACCACCATCTGGGTAATTTGTGATAGGTTTTCCAAAATGATACATCTTGTGCCATTACCTAAGTTGCCTTCCTCCTCTGAATTGGTGCCGTTGTTCCTTCAGCACGTGGTTCGTTTACACGGCATTCCTGAGAACATTGTGTCTGACAGAGAAGTCCAGTTTGTTTCCAGATTTTGGAGGACTTTTTGTTCTAAACTGGGTGTTCAATTGTCTTTCTCCTCGGCATTTCATCCTCAGACCAATGGTCAAACAGAGAACAAACCAGACATTGGAGACTTATCTAAGATGCTTTGTGTCTGCTGATCAGGATGACTGGGTCTCTTTTTTGCCTTTGGCTGAGTTTGCTCTTAATAATAGGGCTAGCTCTGCCACTTTGATGTCTCCATTTTTTTGTAATTCTGGGTTTCACCCTCGATTTTCTTCAGGACAGACGGAGGCTTCTGTCTGTCCAGGTGTTGACTCTGTTGTGGAGCGTATGCAACAGATTTGGGACCAGGTAGTGGAGAGATTGTCCCTCTCTCAGGAGAGGGCCCAGCGGTTTGCTAACCGGCATAGGACTGATGGTCCTCGGTTTAAAGTGGGGGACTTGGTCTGGTTGTCCTCAAAGAATATTCCTATGAGAGTAGCATCTCCTAAATTTAAGCCTAGGTTCATTGGACCTTATAAGATCATGGAGATTATTAATCCTGTTTCTTTTCGTTTGCTTCTTCCAGGGACATTTAAGATCCATAACGTGTTCCACAAGTCCTTGTTGAAGAGGTTTGTTGAGCCAGTGGTTCCTGCTGCTGTGCCTCCTGACCCTGTTTTGGTTGAGGGCAATCTGGAGTATGTGGTTGAGAAAATATTAGATTCTCGTTTTTCTAGACGGAAACTCCAGTATTTGGTTAAATGGAGAGGTTATGGTCAGGAAGACAATTCTTGGGTGTTTGCTTCGGACATCCATGCTAGGAGACTTATCCGTGCGTATCATAGAACTCATCCTGACCGACCTGGTTGCTCAAATGAGGGTTCGGTGACCCCTCCTCAAGGGGGGGTACTGTTGTGAATGGGTTTGAGATGAGTTCTGAGCAGAGGCTCCCTCTGGTGGTTACAAGCGGTGCTAGTCTGTCCAGTGAAGATTGTGAGGACTGGGAATCAGGTGTTATTGATTGGTCTTATATAAGGGAGTCACCTTCCCATCAGGGTTGCCGGTGATCAATTGTTCTGGTCTGGATCCCTTATTCCTGTTTTCCTTGTAGCCTGCTGTGTCATGTCTGCATCTCCTAACAGATAAGACATTTTCTTCTTTTGTGTTTGTGCTATATTTTTGCATTTTGTCCTGCACTTCTGTGGGGGCCTTCAGGGTCCCCTCCGGGGGCTTCTGCCCTGTCAGTTTTGTTCAGCCACTGATGTTTGTACTTTTGCTTTTTCCAGTTTTTTCAGTGGCTGCTGTTTTGATTTTGTTACACCAGAGAACTAATTTAGGTGGTAGAGGTCGTGTGATCTCAGGTGTTTTTTAAATTAGTAGAGTTGGTGCTTTTCAGGGTTTTCTGGGATTGCAGTAAGTACCCTTCCTATCCTTTTCTATTTAGTAAGTTTGGGCCCCAGCGTTTGCTCATACTATTTTCTTTCTGTGTCAGTATTTCTTCTTGTCTAACCGCCATTACATGTTTGGGGGCTTTCTATTATCTTTGGGGTTCTGCTCCGGGGCAGATAGCTTTCCTATTTCTATCTTTAGGTGTAGTTAGTTTCTCAGGCTGTGACGAGGCGTCTAGAACCAACGTAGGAACGCTCCACGGCTGCCTCTAGTTGTGGTGGTTAGTCAGGGTACTGCAATCTCATAGATTCCAACTGCTCTGGTGTATTGCCTTTTTTACCTGCACTCCTCAGCTACCGAAACATAACAGTGTATATAACACCGACCCCGTATACAGCGACGTGATATATAAACACCGACCCCGTATATAAAGAGTCAGTGTATATAACACCGACCCCCGTATACAGCGCGTATATAACACCGACCCCCGTATATAGCGTGTATATAACACCGACCCCCGTATAAGCGCGTGTATAACACCGACCCCGTATATAGAGCGTGTATATAACCAACCACCGTATACAGCATGTCGTATATAGAGCGTGTGTATAACACCGACCCCTGTATATAGAGCGTGTATATAAACCAACCAAACCTTTATACAGCAGTCGTATATAGCAGCTGTATAAACACCGACCCCCGTATATAGAGCGGTATATAACAACCACCGTATCAGTGTGTATATAGAGCGTGTATATAACACCGACCCCTGTATGCAAGAGCGTGTATAGAACACCGACCCCCGTATACAGCGCGTATATAACACCGACCCCTGTGTATAAGGCTGTATATAACACCGACCCCGTATAAAGAGCGTGTATATAAACCGACCCCGTATATACAGCGGTATATAACACCGACCCCGTATAAAGCGCGTATATAACACCGACCCCGTATATAGAGCGTGTATATAACACCGACCCCGTATATACGCGTGTATATAACACCGACCCCGTATATAGAGGTGTATATAACACCGACCCCGTATATAAGCATGTATATAAAACCGACCCCATTTTCAGCGTATATAACACCGAACCCCGTATATAGAGCGTGTATAAACCCCGACCCCGTATATATGGGCGTGTATAACACCGACCCCGTATATAGAGCGTATATAACACCGACCCCCGTATATAGAGCGTGTATAACACGACCCCGTATATAGAGCGTGTATATAACACCGACTCCCGTACATAGAGCGTATATAACACCGACCCCGTATATAGGGTATATAACACGACCCCGTATATAGAGCGTGTATATAACACCGACCCCGTATATAGAGCGTGTATATAACACCGACCCCCATATATACAGCGTGTATATAACACCGACCCCCGTATATAGAGCGTGTATATAACACTGACCCCGTATATAGAGCGTGTATATAACACCGACCCCCATATATAGAGCGTAATAACACACCGAAACCGACCCCTATATAGAGCGTGTATATAACACCGACCCCCGTATATAGAGCGTGTATAAACACCGACCCCGTTTATAGAGCGTGTATATAACACCGACCCCACTATAGAGCGTATATAACACCGACCCCGTATATAGAGCGTGTATATAACACCGACCCGTATATAGAGCGTGTATAACACCGACCCCCGTATATAGAGCGTGTATATAACACCGACCCCGTACATAGAGCGTATATAACACGACCCCGTATATAGAGCGGTATATAACACCGACCCCGTATATAGAGCGTGTATAATATAACACCGACCCCCATATATAGAGCGTGTATATAACACCGACCCACGTACATAGAGAGTATATAACACCGACACCGTATATAGAGCGTATATAACACGACCCCGTATATAGAGCGTGTATATAACACCGACCCCCGTATATAGAGCGTGTATATAACACCGACCCCGTATATAGAGCGTATATAACACGATCACGTATATAGAGCGTGTATATAACACCGACCCCGTATATAGAGCGTCTATATAACACCGACCCCCATATACAGCGTGTATATAACACCGACCCCCGTATATAGAGCGTGTATATAACACCGAACCCGTATATAGAGCGTGTATATAACACCGACCCCGTATATAGAGCGCGTATATAACACCGACCCCGTATATAGAGCGTGTATATAACACCGACCCCGTATGTAGAGCGCGTATATAACACCGACCCCGTATATAGAGCGTGTATATAACACCGACCCCGTATATAGAGCGCGTATATAACACCGACCCCCGTATATAGAGCGTGTATATACCACCGGCCCCGTATATAGAGCGTGTATATAACACCGACCCCCGTTTATAGAGCGCGTATTATGTTTCGGTACCTGAGGAGAATTTCCAAAACATAGCAAAAGTAGTAATACACCAGAGAGGCTGGAAACTATTGGATTGCAGTACCCTAAACTAACCACCACACTAGAAGTAGCCGTGGAGCGTACCTACGGTGATCCTAGATGCCTCGTCACAGCCGGAGAGATAACTATGCCTAAAGGCAGAAAGATGAAAGCTATCTGCCCCGGAGCAGAACCCCCAAAGAAATAGGAAGCCCCCAAACATGTAATGGCGGTTAGACAAGAAGAAAATACGGACACAGACAGAAAATAGAATGAGCAAACGCTGGGGCCTGATCTGTCTAGATAGAAAAGTATAGGAAAGAATTCTGACTGCAACCCAAAAAAACCCTGACAAACATACCAACACTTCTGATTAACAAAAAACCTGAGATCACACGATCTCTACCACCTAAATCAGATCTCTGGTGTAACACACAGAAATTCAGCAAACAAAAAGTGACAAAGGAACAGAGCAAAAGTGCAAATACAAAAAGAGCACAATTGCAGCGCCAGACCCCAAAAGGGGACCAGGCTGAAGTCCACTGCAAGCAGCAACCCAGCAAAGAAAATCCAACCAGAGGAAAAAAAACAGCAAATCACTTATCTGAATGAGAGCAGGACTGCAAGCTGAGCTCCAAGCAAGACCAGGAAGAACAATTGATTACCGGCTAGGCTGAAGGGAGTTCAGGTCACTTATATCAGACCATTCAGAGCCAGCTGAAGGCCATTCGGCAATTAGTTCATTACCCTCAGCAACCACCGGAGGGAGCTCCAGCTCAGAAGTCGCCTCCAGATTATTCACAACAGTACCCCCCCCTTGAGGAGGGGTCACCGAACCCTCACCTGCGCAACCAGGCCGATCAGGATGAGCTCGATGATAGGCACGGATATGTCTCTCAGCATGGATGTCCGAAGCAAACACCCAAGAATTGTCCTCCTGACCATAACCTCTCCACTTAACCAAATACTGGAGTTTCCGTCTAGCAAAACGAGAATCCAATATTTTCTCAGCCACATATTCCAAATTGCCCTCAACCAAAACAGGGTCAGGAGGCGCAGCCCTAGGAACCACTGGCTCGACAAACCTCTTCAATAAGGACTTGTGGAACACGTTATGGATCTTAAATGTCCCTGGAAGAAGCAAACAGAAGGAAACCGGATTAATAATTTCCATGATCTTATAAGGTCCAATGAACCTTGGCTTAAATTTTGGAGATGCAACTTTCATAGGGATATTTCTTGAGGACAACCAAACCAAGTCCCCCACTTTAAAACGAGGACCATCAGTCCTATGCCGGTTGGCAAACCGCTGGGCCTTCTCCTGAGAGAGAGACCACCTCTCCACTACCTGGTCCCAAATCTGCTGCATACGCTCCACAATAGAGTCAACCCCCGGACAGACAGAAGCCTCCGCCTGTCCTGAAGAAAATCGAGGGTGAAACCCAGAATTGCAGAAAAATGGTGACATCAAGGTGGCAGAGCTAGCCCTATTATTAAGAGCAAACTCAGCCAAAGGCAAAAAAGAGACCCAGTCATCTTGATCAGCAGACACAAAACATCTCAAATAAGTCTCCAAGGTCTGGTTTGTTCTCTTGGTTTGTCCATTGGTCTGAGGATGAAAAGCAGAGGAGAAAGATAATTGAACACCAAGTTTAGAACAAAATGTCCTCCAAATTCTGGAAACAAACTGGACTCCTCTGTCAGACACAATGTTCTCCGGAATGCCATGTAACCGAACCACGTGCTGAAAGAACAAAGGCACCAATTCGGAGGAGGAAGGCAACTTAGGTAATGGCACAAGATGTATCATCTTGGAAAACCTGTCACAGATTACCCAGATAACGGTCATTCTCTGAGAGACAGGGAGGTCGGAAATAAAATCCATAGAAATATGGGTCCATGGCCTCTTGGGCACAGGTAATGGCATTAACAAACCACTAGAACGAGAGCAAGGCTTGGAACGAAAGCAAGTCCAACAGGACTGCACAAAGTCCCTGACGTCACGAGACAAAGTAGGCCACCAAAAGGACCGACTCACCAAGTCTCTGGTACCAAAAATCCCGGGATGACCAGCCAACGCGGAACAATGAATCACAGACATCACACTCTTCTTCCACTGGTCTGGGACAAACAATTTCTCAATAGGGCAGCGCTCAGGTTTATCCTCCTGACACCCCTCCAGAGCCAGTCTCAAATTGGGCGAGATGGCTTAAAGAACTACACGCTCTTTCAAAATAACAGCAGGATCAGATAACTCAGGAGAATCCGCAAAGAAACTTCTCGAGAGGGCATCCGCCTTAACATTCTTAGTGCCAGGAAGAAAAGAAACCAAAAAATTAAAACGTGTGAAAAACAAGGCCCACCTGGCCTGTCTAGGATTAAGTCGCTTGGCTGATTCGAGATAAACCAGGTTCTTATGGTCCGTGAGGTCCACCACCTGATGTTTGGCTCCTTCCAGCCAATGTCTCCACTCTTCAAAGGCCCACTTCATGGCCAATAACTCCCGATTACCCACGTCATAATTACGTTCAGTTGGAAAATAATTTTCGAGAGAAAAAGGCACAAGGGTTACTCTTAGAGGTCTCTGGATCCCTTTGGGACAAAACAGCACCTGCCCCAATCACAGAGGCATCAACCTCCACCTGAAACGGCAGAGAAACATCAGGCTGCCGTAGAACAGGAGCAGAAATGAATCTCTGCTTAAGTTCCTGAAACACAGAAACTGCCTCAGGAGGCCAATTCACCACATCGGAACCCTTTTTGGTCAAATCAGTCAATGGTTTAACAATACCGGAGAAATTACCAATAAATTTACAATAAAAATTGGCAAAACCCCAAAATCTCTGAAGAGCCTTCAATGAAGTAGGTTGAACCCAATCACAGATGGCCTGAACCTTGACCGGGTCCATTTCAATAACAGACGGAGACAAAATTAATCCCAGAAATGAGACCTTCTGTACTCCAAAAAGACACTTTGATCCCTTCACATACAGTGCATTCTCTCTCAAAATCTGGAACACAGTCCGAACATGTTTCACATGAGAGTCCCAGTCGTTGGAAAAAATCAAGATATCATTCAAATAAACAATCAGAAATTTATCCACAAAATCCCTGAAAATATCATTCATGAAGGATTGGAAGACGGAAGGGGCATTAGTAAGCCCAAAAGGCATCACTAGGTACTCAAAATGCCCCTCTGGGGTATTAAACGCCGTCTTCCATTCATCCCCGTGCTTAATGCAAATAAGGTTATACGCCCCTGAGCTCAAGCTTGGTAAACCAACTAGCACTTTTCACTCTGGAAAATAGGTCAGAAATCAAGGGTAACGGATATTGATATTTAACAGTGATCTTATTCAGGAGGCGATAATCAATACACGGTCTCAAAGAACCATCCTTTTTGGCCACAAAGAAAAAACCGGCGCCCAAGGGTGAAGAGGATGGTCTGATATGATCCTTCTCCAATGACTCCTTGATATAAGATCGCATGGCATCGTGTTCAGGTACAGATAAAAATAAAAAAGCGACCTTTAGGAAATTTACCACCAGGCATCAGCTCAATAGCGCAATCATAGCTCCTGTGAGGAGGAAAGGATGCAGATTTACTTGCACTAAACACATCAGAAAAATCTGTCAAAAAGTCAGGGACATCCTGAGACTGGGGAGAGGCAGAAAAAACAGGAGTGTCAGTATTAACACATTGGCAGCCCCAACTGGTCACAGACACAGATTTCCAATCCAAAACAGGATTATGAGTCTGTAACCAACGGAAACCCAGTACACTAATGTAATGCAGATTATGCAACACCAGAAATTTGCAACTCTCCTGATGATCCGGTTCAACCCTCATTATCACCTGAGTAGAAAACTGGGGTTTATTCTCCGCCAAAGGGGTAGAATCAATGCCCAGTAAAGGAATAGACTTCCGCAGGGGTATCATGGGAAACCCACAATGTTTGGCAAAGTCAAAATCCATCAGGTTAATAGCTGCTCCTGAATCAACAAAAGCCTGAGCCGAAAATGTGGACAGGGAGCAAATCAGGGTAACAGTCAACAGAAATTTAGTCTGAACACTACCCAAGACAACTGAGCGTGCAAAACGTCTTCCCCGCTTAGGGCAGACTGAAATAGCATGGGAAGCGTCACCACAGTAGAAACATAACCCATTGCGCTTACGAAACTCATGACGCTGAGCCCCAGTGTCACTCCATCACACTGCATGGGCTCAGGAGCTGGCTCACAAGGCAACACTATTCCACGCATATCTCTGCGCTCCCGCAAACATCTGTCAATTTGAATAGCCAAAGACATAGAATCATTGAGACCAGAGGGAACAGGGAATCCCACCATAACGTCCTTTACATTCTCTGACAGACCCTTCCGAAAAAGGGCTGCCAAAGCATCATCATTCCATTTGGTCAGGACTGCCCACTTTCGAAATTTCTGACAGTACAGCTCAGCGTCTTCACGACCCTGATTTAATGCCAAGGTCCTTTCAGCTTGATCAGTGACATTAGGTTCATCGTACAACAACCCCAGAGCCAGAAAAAATACATCAATATCATTCAAAACAGGATCCCCAGGTGTCAGGGAAAAAGCCCAATCCTGAGGATCGCCGCGCAGGAGAGAGATGACAATTTGAACCTGCTGTGCTGCGTTCCCTGAGGACTTAGGCTTCAAGGCAAAAAACAAATTACAATTATTTTTGAAATTCAGAAATTTAAACCGATCCCCCAAAAATAAATCTGGTATTGGGATCCTAGGTTCCACAACCGGCAACCTAGCAAGATAGGTAGTAATACTCTGAACCTCAGAGGCAAGCTGCTCCACACGGCCAGACAACTGTGCAAACTCCATTGAGAGCTAAAAAAATTCCTCCTCAGCACCCAGAGAAAAAGAGGGAAAAAAATGCAACAAACAGAAAAAAAAAATTCTGACAACTCCCTTTTTTTTCTCTTTTCTTTTACTATTTTTCCCTTCTGTGAGTACCATATAATTTTCAGTTTGGCCGGTAATACTGTTATGTTTCGGTAGCTGAGGAGAAATTGCAAAAAATAGCAAAAGTAGTAATACACCAGAGAGGCTGGAAACTATTGGATTGCAGTATCCTAAACTAACCGCCACACTAGAAGTAGCCGTGGAGCGTACCTACGGTGATCCTAGACGCCTCGTCACAGCCGGAGAGATAACTACACCTAAAGGCAGAAAGATGAAAGCTATCTGCCCCGGAGCAGAACCCCAAAGAAATAGGAAGCCCCCAAACATGTAATGGCGGTTAGACAAGAAGAAAATACGGACACAGATAGAAAATAGAATGAGCAAACACTGGGGCCAAATCTGTCTAGATAGAAAAGTATAGGAAAGAATTCTGACTGCAACCCAAAAAAAACCCTGACAAAAATACCAACACTTCTGATTAACAAAAAACCTGAAATCACACGATCTCTACCACCTAAATCAGATCTCTGGTGTAACACACAGCAATTCAGCAAACAAAAAGTGACAAAAGAACAGAGCAAAAGTGCAAATACAAAATGAGCACAATTGCAGCGCCAGGCCCCAAAAGGGACCAGGCTGAAGTCCACTGCAAGCAGCAAACCAGCAAAGAAAATCCAACCAGAGGAAAAAAAAACAGCAAATCACTTAACTGAATGAGAGCAGGAATGCAAGATGTGCTCCAAGCAAGACCAGAAGAACAATTGATTACCGGCAAGGCTGAAGGGAGTTCAGGTCACTTATATCAGACCATTCAGAGCCAGCTGAAGGCTATTCGGCAATTAGTTCATTACCCTCAGCAACCACCGGGGGAGCTCCAGCTCAGAAGTCGCTTCCAGATTATTCACAACAGGCTATGGTCCGGAGGAAAGGTCCTGGGTGCCTGCCAGTAATGTCCATGCCAAGGGTTTGATCAGGAAGTTTCATCTCCTTCATCCCTACAAACCGGGTTTTGAGGGTCCAGAGGCCCCTCTTGGAGGAGGGGTACTGTCACGTTGCCGTTGGATTCAGTGGCTGGTGTTCCTGCCTCGGCCGCTGGGAGGCGCCGGACTCCTTCGGCTGGTGGTGCCGGTGATAGGAGAGCGGTATCCTCATATGGTTCCGCTCCTTTGACGCCGGCCTCTGTCGCTGCGCATCGCCATGTTTCGCCTGTGGGTAATGTTGGCGACAGAGAAGGGTCTCTGCGCAGGCGTCTGGTGGGCGTAGGCTTCGCTTTTCTGTCAGAGGTGAAGTGGTTGGTGTCAGTCATGCATCACCATCTGGCCTGGTTCTGACGGCGGTCCAGATGAGGTCATCAGACTGTGAGAGGTAGTCATGCCCTTCAAATGCCTTGGAGCCTGGCTTGTAGGCCGCCAGATATAGTCTTGGTTTCCCCAGCGTGCTAGTTTGTTTTGCTGTTGTATTTCTGACCTTTGCCTGGATTTCTGACTGTTCTACTGTCTGCCGATTTTGTACCTTTGCTGCCGCCTGGTTTTGACTTGACCATTGCCTAGATTTCTGACCCTTCTACAACCTGCCGATTTTGTACCTTTTGCTGCCCTACTGGTTTTGACCCTTGGACTTCTGACTACGCATTTGGTCTCGCTTTTTATTCCCTTCCTAGCGTCCTTCCTACTCTGGTCCCACTGCTCTCATAGGCAGCTACCTCCTGGGCTTCGCTTTAATTCCAGATCTCTGTATAGGTGTAAAAGGTCTTGGGGTTTTTCGGGCTGCTGTCTTACCTGCAGTTCAGACCTGCAGTGGGCGGACGTCACAGTATTATATATATATATATATATATATATATATATATATATATATAAATACTGACCCCTGTATACAGTGTATATATATAATACTGACCCCTGTATACATTGTATATATATATATATATATATAATACTGACCCCTGTATACAGTGTATATATATAATACTGACCCCTGTATACAAAAATTTCCAAAACCCCGTGGATACACCTATCACATTACAGGAAGTAGCCGAGAGAATCTCTTCCATAAGATGTAGAAAAGCCGGTGGCCTGGATGGAATCCTACCAGAAATGCTGAAGTACAGCCCACCAGAAATACAGGCTGCAATGGTTAAACTCTTCAATATTGTGCTAAGTGCCGGCTACTTCCCTCGTACCTGGAACCAAGGCCTCATCACACCCATCCACAAGAATGGGGACAGGTATGACCCAGCCAACTACAGAGGCATATGTGTCAGCAGCAACCTGGGGAAACTGTTCAACAGCATCCTGAACAAGAGGATCCTCAGTTTCCTCACCGAGCACAACGTCCTCACCAAGAGCCAAGCAGGGTTCATGCCAAACCACCGCACCACTGACCACATCTATACCCTGCACAGCCTCATTCAGAGACACGTCCACAATACAAAGAACGGGAAGATATACGCCTGTTTCGTGGACTTTAAAAAGGCCTTTGATTCGGTGTGGCATCCGGGCTTATTCCTGAAACTGCTGGAGAGCGGAATAGGAGGAAAGACCTACGATGTTATCAAAAGCTCCTACACCGAGAACCTCTGCAGTGTGAGTGTGAATGGTAAAAGAACGGCTTATTTCCAGCAGAGCCGTGGAGTCAGACAAGGCTGCAGCCTAAGTCCAACGCTCTTCAACATTTACATCAACGAGCTGGCTACCGCTCTGGAATCTTCCACAGCACCAGGTCCCACCCTCCACGACACCCAGGTGAAATTCCTGCTGTATGCAGATGACCTGCTGCTTCTGTCACCAACTGAGAAAGGCCTACAAGACAACCTAAAAATCTTAGAGAAATTCAGCTCCACCTGGGCACTACCGGTCAACCTAAAGAAAACCAACATCATGGTGTTCCAGAGGAGAAAGAGAAAATTAGACCAGCACCCTTCATTTGTCCTCAACAACTGTGCCCTTACAGGAACAGACAAATATACCTACCTGGGCCTAGAGATTCACCGGTCAGGAGCTTCAAACAAGCCATAGAGACCCTGAAAGACAAGGCATGTAAAACCTTCTATGGCATCCGAAGGAAACTCTACCATCTGAAGCCACCAGTGAGGGTCTGGTTAAAAATATTCGACTCTGTCATCGCCCCAATCCTCCTGTATGGCAGTGAAGTCTGGGGTCCTCACACCTACCCAGACTGGTCAAGGTGGGATTCCAGCCCAACAGAAATATTCCACCTGGAATTCTGCAAGCACCTTCTCCAAGTCCATCGGAGCACCTCCAACAGTGCCTGCCGGGCCGAGCTGGGCAGATTCCCTCTACACCTAACAGTTCTAAAGAGGGCACTGTCATTCCAGGCTCACCTACATAGGAGCAATACAAGCTCCCATCACCATAAAGCCCTGACACACGTAGGTGAAACAGAAAAACTAGGACCCTCAGAACAGCCCACCCAAACCCAACCTGACCAGAACACCAATCACAACAACCTGACAAAAGCCGAAATCAGGAAGATGGTAGACGAAGGCCAGGAGAGGTATGTCAGTGACTGGAAGAACGACATCATCAGCTCCCAGAAACTGACCATGTACCGGAGTCTACAGAGAGACTACAGACTGGCCCCATACCTGGAGAAACTCCCGGACCCCAGAGACCGCAAGATCCTGAGCCGGTATAGACTCAGTGCCCACAGTCTGGCCATCGAATCCGGCCGACACAGGCAGAGCTACAAGCCCAGGGAGGAAAGACTATGCCAACACTGTGACCAGGAGGCCATAGAGGACGAAACCCACTTCCTGCTACACTGCTCCAAATACTCAGCAGTGAGGGACACTCACTTCAGGAGACTCTCACATCTCTACCCGGATTTCATCACCATGAAGGAGGAAGAGAAAACATATATCTTGCTGGGGGAAGAAGAGAGAGCAGCGGAGATAGCAGCGCGGTATGTGAGCGAATGTCATAGACTGCGAGAAAGAGAACTATGATATGCCATGGACTTCTATAGCCCCCACCCCGGATCTGCCCCCATCCCCCCTCCCTATGCCATGGACTTCTATAGCCCCCGCCCCGGATCTGCCCCATCACCCCTCCCTATGCCATGGACTTCTATAGCCCCCACCCTGGATCTGCCCCCATCACCCCTCCCTATGCCATGGACTTCCATAGCCCCCACCCTGGATCTGCCCCCATCCCCCTCCCTATGCCATGGACTTCTATAGCCCCCACCCTGGATCTGCCCCATACCCCCTCCCTATGCCATGGACTTCTATAGCCCCCACCCTGGATCTGGCCCATCCCCCTCACTAGGCCATGGACTTCCATAGCCCATGGGGGCTAGATCTGCCCCCATCCCCCTCCCTAGGCCATGGACATCTATAGCCCCCACTCTGTATCTGCCCCCATCACCCCTCCCTATGCCATGGACTTCTATAGCCCCCACCCTGGATCTGCCCCCATCACCCCTCCCTATGCCATGGACTTCCATAGCCCCCACCCTGGATCTGCCCCCATCCCCCTAACTATGCCATGGACTTCTATAGTCCCCACCCTGGATCTGCCCCCATACCCCCTCCCTATGCCATGGACTTCTATAGCCCCCACCCTGGATCTGGCCCATCCCCCTCACTAGGCCATGGACTTCCATAGCCCCTACCCTAGATCTGCCCCCATCCCCCTCCCTAGGCCATGGACATCTATAGCCCCCACTCTGTATCTGCCCCCATCACCCCTCCCTATGCCATGGACTTCTATAGCCCCCACCCTGGATCTGCCCCATCCCCCCTCCCTATGCCATGAACTTCCATAGCCCCCACCCTGGATCTGCGCCCCCATCACCCCTCCCTATGCCATGGACTTCCATAGCCCCCACCCCGGATCTGCCCCCATCCCCCTCCCTATGCCATGGACTTATATAGCCCCCACCCTGGATCTGCCCCCATCCCCCCTCCCTATGCCATGGACTTCTATAGCCCCCACCCTAGATCTGCCCCATCCCCCTCACTAGGCCATGGACTTCCATAGCCCCTACCCTAGATCTGCCCCCATCCCCCTCCCTAGGCCATGGACATCTATAGCCCCCACTCTGTATCTGCCCCCATCACCCCTCCCTATGCCATGGACTTCTATAGCCCCCACCCTGGATCTGCCCCCATCCCCCCTCCCTATGCCACAGGGTGTATTGATTTAAATCAAATTATTTTTTTCTATTTAAATCAGATCGATTTAAATCGTGATTTTAATCATGATTTAAATCACTGATTTAAATCAAAAGATTTTTTTAATATAAATCACGATTAAAATCTAAAACTTTCAATCATTGTTCAATTAACTCCACACTTCTAGCTTGGTTTCACTTTCTGTAGCTTGGTTTCAGTTTCTTTTTCCATTCAGTTGACATGCCCAAACTTGTTGGATAGTCAGTCAGCAGTACTTGGCTGTAGTAACAATCAAACTTCAGAAGTGATCTGCGTGAGCCATGGCAGGTCGTAAGAGAGACCCTATTTGGGTTCATTTTGTTGAGATGCCAGCAGAGCTTGGAAAGAAAGGTGGGAGAGCAAAGTGCAAATACTGTCAAAAGGATATCCAAGGACTTGTTTGCCGTTTGAAATCACATTATGAAAACTGCAACCAGAAGGGAAATGAAGATGTTGATAGTGATACAACTAATGTCAATGAACCCCCACAGCTTCTTATGCACCAGGACCCTAGCACTAGTGGTAAGTCTGGCAATTACAACCTATTTTAACAGACGTTTTACTGGGATGGTTAAAGTCTATGAAAAGAAACATTTCTAGCACTAGTTCTGGAGTATAGAATTTAAATTTATGTTAAGGCAATATTTCACAGAAGATTAACGTTAAGTAAAAATAAAAGAGTGTGTATACGCCTATTTTTATTTTTTTTTATTGTAGGCTACAATTCACTTTGAAGTCTGCCAAATTGACCATTTTTTAAAAAAAAAAATTTTTAAAACTTTTGTGACATAATTTTTTTCAGTTGCTCTGATATTACTAGTATTACAGCAACTTCACTGGAAACTTGAGTAGCATAACTTTTGAGACAGCCCTTATAGGACGAGGACCATTACATTGTTCAAAAAGTTTGTTTCAAAATATTTTCCTTATATTTCTTCAAATACGCAGTCGAATTATATTTTTAATTACTGTGCTTTCAGGGTCAAATATGGCTTGTGCTGCACGTGACAATCAATATCTGGGTACAACTTCAACAAAGCAGCCCAACAAAAAACTTTGCGTGCAAAGTGTAGAAAAATTCCTCTTAAAGACTACGACGAGCCAGAAAGAACATTTTGATGAATTAATTGCTAAATTCATATTTGCAACCAATTCTTCTTTCCGACTAGTTGAACACCCATTGTTTGTACAAATGATGGAAGGAATAAGACCAGGCTACAAACCACCAAGTAGATTTGATATCTCAGGAAAACATCTTCAGGCTGTATACGACAAAGAAAGAGCGGCTTGTACAAAATATTTGAAAGACAAAGTTGTTAACATGAGCTTGGATGGTTGGAGCAACATCCACCACGACCCCATAATTTGCACTTGTGTCACAACAGAAGATGGTGAAACTTACCTTACAGACACAATCGACACATCTGGAAATTCACATACTGCTGAATATTTACTTGAAATTGCTAAGAACTCAATTCACCAATGCCAAGAACAGTTTGGATGTAAAGTAAGGAGCTTAGTTACTGATAACGCAAGCAATGTGGCAAAAATGCGAGCGGAACTGGCACATGAGGATGACACAAATGTCATTACATACGGTTGTTCTGCCCATTTGTTGCATCTTTTGGCAAAAGACCTGCATATTTCGGGTGTCAAGGAACATGTTGTAGAAATTGTTAAATATTTCCGCAATAATCATTTTGCACATGCAACCTACAAGGAAATGGAGGACTGAAGTTGGTTCTACCACAAGATGTTAGATGGAATACCTTGGCTGAATGCTTGGAACTGTTTATTAACAACTGGTCAAAATTAGTGTCCATTTGCGAAACACATCGGGATAAAATTGATGCTAATATACGAAGCAAAGTATTAAATCTTGGTGTGAAGAGAAATGCCGAGGACCTTTTGGAAAGGTTAAAGCCAATATCTATTGCGTTGGATAAAATGCAGAAAGATACTGCAACCATATCTGATGCCACAGAAGTTTGGAAAGATTTAGAAGGTTCGCTAGATCGCTTGAACCTCTCAAACAATGTAAAGGTTGCAATACACCACCGCAAGGACCAAGCATTAAAAGAAGAACACTATTTAGCCAATATCTTGCATCCCATCTACAGAGGGAAAAAACTATCTGAGGCGGAAATCAACTCTGCAATGGAGTGGCTCGCCAATACTAACCATGACATTGTGGCAACTATGCTGAAATTGAAGTGTGAATCTGCACCATTTCAAAAATACATGTTTGCAGATAACGTCGTTAATGAACTAAAACCACTGGACTGGTGGAAGTCGCAATCACTTGTTCTTCCAGCGAAGATAATAAATGTAGCTACTGACTGCATCGGCTTCATCGGCAGGAGTAGAGAGATTGTTTTCTTCATTTGGTTTTGTGCACACAACAGTCCGAAACCGCTTAGGAACTGCTAAAGCAGGACAACTAGTTTTCCTATTAAAAGTCCTAAATAAACAGTAGGCTTAAAGGACTGATGTATTCACTGAAGATGTTTGCTTACTTCAAACGTTAGAGATAGGCTATTGTTAAAAAGTACTTACTCTCTGTAGTTCAATTCTGATTGTTTAATGGTGCAAATAAAAATTATTAGGTTTCATAATCATCAACTGTTTTAATATTTTTATTTGTGTAAAATAATTTGATTTGCAAAAAGACAAAGTTTTGCTTGTGTACAACTTGATTAAAAAAATCCGATTTAAATCAAAAAAATCCGATTTAATCAAAAAATCCGATTTAAATCAAAAAAATCAGATTTTTTTGATTTTTTAAAAAAAATCATGATTTTTATCCACCCTGCTATGCCATGGACTTCTATAGCCCCCACCCCGGAACTGCGCCCCCATACCCCCTCCCTATGCCATGGACTTCTATAGCCCCCACCCTGGATCTGCCCCATCACCCTCACTAGGCCATGGACTTCCATAGCCCCCACCCTAGATCTGCCCCATCCCCCTCCCTAGGCCATGGACATCTATAGCCCCCACTCTGTATCTGCCCCCATCACCCCTCCCTATGCCATGGACTTCTATAGCCCCCACCCTGGATCTGCCCCCATCCCCCTCACTAGGCCATGGACTTCCATAGCCCCTACCCTAGATCTGCCCCCATCCCCCTCCCTAGGCCATGGACATCTATAGCCCCCACTCTGTATCTGCCCCCATCACCCCTCCTATGCCATGGACTTCTATAGCCCCCACCTGGATCTGCCCCATCCCCCTCCCTATGCCATGAACTTCCATAGCCCCCACCCTGGATCTGCGCCCCCATCACCCCTCCCTATGCCATGGACTTCCATAGCCACCACCCCGGATCTGCCCCCATCACCCCTCCCTATGCCATGGACTTCTATAGCCCCCACCCTGGATCTGCCCCATCCCCCTCCCTATGCCATGGACTTCTATAGCCCCACCCTGGATCTGCCCCCATCCCCCTCCCTATGCCATGGACTTCTATAGCCCCCACCCTGGATCTTCCCCCATCCCCCCTCCCTATGCCATGGACTTCTATAGCCCCCACCCTGGATCTTCCCCATCCCCCCTCCCTATGCCATGGACTTCCATAGCCCCTACCCTAGATCTGCCCCCATCCCCCCTCCCTATGCCATGGACTTCTATAGCCCCCACCCTGGACCTGCGCCCCCATCACCCCTCCCTATGCCATGGACTTCCATAGCCCCCACCCTGG
The DNA here is from genome assembly GCA_033576555.1 of Oophaga sylvatica. Lineage (NCBI taxonomy): Eukaryota > Metazoa > Chordata > Amphibia > Anura > Dendrobatidae > Oophaga > Oophaga sylvatica. The sequence continues at coordinate 35,619 of JARQOD010004052.1, read as the reverse complement.
ATCTGCCCCATCCCCCCTCCCTATCCCTATTCCCCTTTTGTACACTTGCTTTGGCAAAACTAATGTGTATTTAGTCCTGACAATAAAGCTTCTTTGAATTTGAATTATAATATTGACCCCTGTATACAGTGTATATATATATAATACTGACCCCTGTATACAGTGTATATATATATATATATATAATACTGACCCCTGTATACAGTGTATATATATAATACTGACCCCTGTATACAGTGTATATATATAATACTGACCCCTGTATACAGTGTATATATATATAATATATATATATATATAATACTGACCCCTGTATACAGTGTGATATATATATATATATATATATATATATATATAATACTGACCCCTGTATACAGTGTATATATATAATACTGACCCCTGTATACAGTGTATATATATATATATAATACTGACCCCTGTATACAGTGTATATATATATATATATATATTATATATATATATATTACTGACCCCTGTATACAGTGTATATATAATTCAAATTCAAATTCAAAGAAGCTTTATTGTCAGGACTAAATACACATTAGTTTTGTCAAAGCAAGTGTACAAAAGGGGATAGGGATAGGATGTTGAGTAGGCAGATCAGGGTGGGGCTATGGAAGTCCATGGCATAGGGAGGGGTGATGGGGCGCAGGTCCAGGGTGGGGGCTATAAAAGTCCATGGCATAGGGAGGGGTGATGGGGCAGATCCGGGGTGGGGGCTATAGAAGTCCATGGCATAGGGAGGGGTGATGGGGGCAGATCCGGGGTGGGGGCTATAGAAGTCCATGGCATAGGGAGGGGTGATGGGGCAGATCCGGGTGGGGGCTATAGAAGTCCATGGCCTATCATAGTTCTCTATCTCGCAGTCTATGATATTCGCTCACATACCGCGCTGCTATCTCCGCTGCTCTCTCTTCTTCCCCCAGCAAGATATATGTTTTCTCTTCCTCCTTCATGGTGATGAAATCCGGGAAGAGATGTGAGAGTCTCCTGAAGTGAGTGTCCCTCACTGCTGAGTATTTGGAGCAGTGTAGCAGGAAGTGGGTTTCGTCCTCTATGGCCTCCTGGTCACAGTGTTGGCATAGTCTTTCCTCCCTGGGCTTGTAGTTTTGCCTGTGTCGGCCGGATTCGATGGCCAGACTGTGGGCGCTGAGTCTATACCGGCTCAGGATCTGGCGGTCTCTGGGGTCCGGGAGTTTCTCCAGGTATGGGGCCAGACTGTAGTCTCTCTGTAGACTCCGGTACATGGTCAGTTTCTGGGAGCTGATGATGTCGTTCTTCCAGTCACTGACATACCTCTCCTGGCCCTCGTCTACCATCTTCCTGATTTCGGCTTTTGTCAGGTTGTTGTGATTGGTGTTCTGGTCAGGTTGGGTTTGGGTGAGCTGTTCCGAGGGTCCTAGTTTTTCTGTTTCACCTACGTGTGTCAGGGCTTTATGGTGATGGGAGCTTGGATTGCTCCTACGTAGGTGAGCCCGGTATGACAGTGCCCTCTTTAGAACCGTTAGGTGTAGAGGGAATCTGCCCAGCTCGGCCCGGCAGGCACTGTTGGAGGTGCTCCGATGGACTTGGAAAAGGTGCTTGCAGAATTCCAGATGGAATATTTCTGTTGGGCTGGAATCCCATCTTGACCAGTCTGGGTAGGTGTGAGGACCCCAGACTTCACTGCCATACAGGAGGATTGGGGCGATGACCGAGTCGAAGATTTTTAACCAGACCCTCACTGGTGGCTTCAGATGGTAAGTTTCCTTCGGATGCCATAGAAGGTTTTACATGCCTTGTCTTTCAGGGTCTCTATGGCTTGTTTGAAGCTTCCTGACCGGTGAATCTCTAGGCCCAGGTAGGTATATTTGTCTGTTCCTGTAAGGGCGCAGTTGTTGAGGACAAATGAAGGGTGCTGGTCTAATTTTCTCTTTCTCCTCTGGAACACCATGATGTTGGTTTTCTTTAGGTTGACCGGTAGTGCCCAGGTGGAGCTAAATTTCTCTAAGATTTTCAGGTTGTCTTGGAGGCCTTTCTCAGTTGGTGACAGAAGCAGCAGGTCATCTGCATACAGCAGGAATTTCACCTGGGTGTCGTGGAGGGTGGGACCTGGTGCTGTGGAAGATTCCAGAGCGGTAGCCAGCTCGTTGATGTAAATGTTGAAGAGCGTTAGACTTAGGCTGCAGCCTTGTCTGACTCCACGGCTCTGCTGGAAATAAGCCGTTCTTTTATATATATATATACCCCTGTATACAGTGTATATATATATATATATATATAATACTGACCCCTGTATACAGTGTATATATATATATATATATATATATATAATACTGACCCCTGTATACAGTGTATATATATATAATTACTGACCCCTGTATACAGTGTATATATATAATACTGACCCTGTATACAGTGTATATATATAATACTGACCCCTGTATACAGTGTATATATATATATATAATACTGACCCCTGTATACAGTGTATATATATATAATACTGACCCCTGTATACAGTGTATATATATAATACTGACCCCTGTATACAGTGTATATATATATAATACTGACCCCTGTATACAGTGTATATATATATATATATATATAATATATAATATATAATACTGACCCCTGTATACAGTGTATATATATATAATACTGACCCCTGTATACAGTGTATATATATAATACTGACCCCTGTATACAGTGTTTATATATAATACTGACCCCTGTATACAGTGTATAATATATATATAATACTGACCCCTGTATACAGTGTATATATATAATACTGACCCCTGTATACAGTGTTTATATATAATACTGACCCCTGTATACAGTGTATATATATATAATACTGACCCCTGTATACAGTGTATAATATATAATACTGACCCCTGTATACAGTGTATATATATAATACTGACCCCTGTATACAGTGTATATATATATAATACTGACCCCTGTATACAGTGTATATCTATATAATACTGACCCCTGTATACAGTGTATATATATATATAATACTGACCCCTGTATACAGTGTATATATATATAATACTGACCCCTGTATACAGTGTATATATATAATACTGACCCCTGTATACAGTGTATATATATAATACTGACCCCTGTATACAGTGTATATATATAATACTGACCCCTGTATACAGTGTATATATATATAATACTGACCCCTGTATACAGTGTATATCTATATAATACTGACCCCTGTATACAGTGTATATATATATATATATATATATAATACTGACCCCTGTATACAGTGTATATATGTATAATACTGACCCCTGTATACAGTGTATATATATAATACTGACCCCTGTATACAGTGTTTATATATAATACTGACCCCTGTATACAGTGTATATATATATAATACTGACCCCTGTATACAGTGTATATATATATAATACTGACCCCTGTATACAGTGTATATATATATAATACTGATTCCTGTATACAGTGTATATATTATATATAATACTGACCCCTGTATACAGTGTATATATATATATAATACTGACCCCTGTATACAGTGTATATATATATATATAATACTGACCCCTGTATACAGTGTATATATATATATAATACTGACCCCTATATACAGTGATATATATATAATACTGACCCCTGTATACAGTGTATATATATACAGTCATGGCCAAAAGTTTTGAGAATGACACAAATATTAATTTTTACAAAGTCTACTGCTTCACTTTTTCTAATGGCAATTTGCATATACTCCAGAATGTTATAAAGAGTGATCAGCTTAACAGCAATTACTTGTAAAGTCAATATTTGGCTAGAAAATGAACTTTATCCCCAAAACACATTTCAACATCATTGCAGCCGCCTTAAAAGGACCAGCTAACCTCTTTTCAGTGATTGCTCCATTAACACAGGTGTGGGTGTTGATGAGGACATGGCTGGAGATCAATCTGTCATGATTAAGAATGACACCACTGGACACTTTAAAAGGAGGCTGGTGCTTGGCATCATTATTTCTCTTCTGTTAACCATGGTTATCTCTAAAGAAACACGTGCAGTCATCATTGCAATGCACAAAAATGGCCTAACAGGGAAGAGTATCGCAGCTAGAAAGATTGCACCTCAGTCAACAATCTATCGCATCATCAAGAACTTCAAGGAGAGAGGTTCCATTGTTGCCAAAAAGGCTCCAGGGCTCCCAAGAAAGACCAGCAAGTGCCAGGACCGTCTCTTAAAAGTGTTTCAGCTGCGGGATCGGGCTACCAGCAGTGCAGAGCTTGCTCAGGAATGGCAGCAGGCAGGTGTGAGTGCATCTGCACGCACTGTGAGGCGGAGACTCTTGGAGCAAGGCCTGGTCTCAAGGAGGGCAGCAAAGAAGCCACTTCTCTCCAGAAAAAAACATCATGGACAGACTGATATTCTGCAAAAGGTACAGGCAGAGGACTGCTGAGGACTGGGGTAAAGTTATTTTCTCTGATGAATCCCCTTTTCGATTGTTTGGGACATCAGGAAAATGCCTCATTCGGAGAAGACAAGGTGAGCGCTACCACCAGTCTTGTCTCATGCCAACTGTTAAGCATCCTGAAACCATTCATGTGTGGGGTTGCTTCTCAGCCAAGGGAATCGTCTCTCTCACAGTCTTGCCTAAAAAACACAGCCATGAATAAAGAATGGTACCAGAATGTCCTCCAAGAGCAACTTCTCCCAACCCTCCAAGAGCAGTTTGGCGATCAACAATGCCTTTTCCAGCATGATGGAGCACCTTGCCATAAAGCAAAGGTGATAACTAAATGGCTCAGGGAACAAAACATAGAGATTTTGGGTCCATGGCCTGGAAACTCCCCAGATCTTAATCTCATTGAGAACTTGTGGTCAATCATCAAGAGACGGGTGGACAAACAAAAACCTAAAAATTCTGACAAAATGAAAGCATTGATTGTGCAAGAATGGACTGCTATCAGTCAGGATTTGGTCCAGAAGTTGATTGAGAGCATGCCAGGGAGAATTGCAGAGGTCCTGAAGAAGAAGGGTCAACACTGCAAATATTGACTTGCTGCATTAACTCATTCTAACTGTCAATATAAGCTTTTATTACTCATATGTTTACAATTATTATATTTCTGTCTGTGATAAAAACATCTGTCAAACACACATAAAAACCAGAGGGCAGCAGATCATGTGAAAATATAAGATTTGTGTCATTCTCAAAACTTTTGGCCATGACTGTATATATATAATACTGACCCCTGTATACAGTGTATATATATAAATACTGACCCCTGTATACAGTGTATATATATAATACTGAACCCTGTATACAGTGTATATATATATATAATACTGACCCCTGTATACAGTGTATATATATATAATACTGACCCCTGTATACAGTGTATATATATATAATACTGACCCCTGTATACAGTGTATATATATATATAATACTGACCCCTGTATACAGTGTATATATATATATAATACTGACCCCTATATACAGTGTATATATATAATACTGACCCCTGTACACAGTGTATATATATATATATATATATAATACTGACCCCTGTATACAGTGTATATATATATATATAATACTGACCCCTGTATACAGTGTATATATATAATACTGAACCCTGTATACAGTGTATATATATAATACTGACCCCTGTATACAGTGTATATATATATATATATATATATATATATATATAATAACTGACCCCTGTATACAGTGTATATATATAAATACTGACCCCTGTATACAGTGTAATATATATAATACTGACCCCTGTATACAGTGTATATATATATATAATACTGACCCCTGTATACAGTGTATATATATAATACTGACCCCTGTATACAGTGTATATATATAATAATACTGACCCCTGTATACAGTGTATATATATAATACTGACCCCTGTATACAGTGTATATATATATATAATACTGACCCCTGTATACAGTCGTAAATATATATATAATACTGACCCCTGTATACAGTGTATATATAATACTGACCCCTGTATACAGTGTATATATATAATACTGACCCCTGTATACAGTGAAAAATATATATATAATACTGACCCCTGTATACAGTGTATATATATATAATACTGACCCCTGTATACAGTGTATATATATATAATACTGACCCCTGTATACAGTGTAATATAATATAATACTGACCCCTGTATACAGTGTATATATATATAATACTGACCCTGATACAGTGTAATATAGTGTAATAAAATAAACTGACCCCGTATACAGTGTATATATATAATACTGACCCCTTATACAGTGTAAAATAATAATACTGACCCTTATACATGTAATAAATACTGACCCTGTATACATGATAAATAAATACTGACCCCTTAACAGTGTATATATAAAATACTGACCCCTGTATACAGTGTAATATATAATACTGACCCCTGTAACAGTGTAATAAAATACTGACCCCTATACAGTTAATATATATAACTGACCCTGTATACAGTGTATATAAAAAAACTACCCTTATACAGTGTATATAATAATAACCCCTGATACAGTGTATATATAATAATACTGACCCCTGTAACATGTTATAAATAAAAAACTGACCATACCTTAATACATGTAATATAATATACTGACCCCTATACAGTGAATAAATATAACTACCCCTTAACAGTGATATTAATACATATATATATAATACTACCCCTGTATACATGTATAATAAAATGACTTAAAATTATAAATAACTGCCCTATACAGTATAATAAATTAATATACTGACCCCTGTATACAGTATATATAAATACTGACCCTGTAACAGTGTATATATATATAATACTGCCTATACAGTTATATAATAATACTGACCCCTTATAATTATATAATTAATACTGACCTAATACAGTTAATATATAATAATAACGACCCTGTATCAGTGTATATATATAATACACCCCTGTAACTTATAAATACACCGTAAGTGTAATATATATTTATTACATGTAAATATATATTTACATTATTAATATTATATACACTGTAAATAAATATATTAGATTAAAATAATATATTATAGTTATAATTATAAATAATATTATACTTAAATAATACGACCCCGTACTGTAATATAATAATGACCCTGAATTATATAAATAACACCCCTGTAACAGTGAATATAATATAAATGATACGTTTATAAGTAAATAAAATATATACCTTATACTTATATAAACCCCGTACAGTGTAATAATACGACCCCTGAACATATAATAAATATACGTATAATTATATTATAAATGATATATAATGATATAATATAATATTAACGTGTATAATATATACTTAACTGAAATATATAAACTGCCCGTATACAGTGTAATAAATATATAAACTGACCCCTGTATACATGTAATATATATAATACTGACCCCTGATAAGTGTAATAATATAAACTGACCCCATACAGTTATATATAAAATACTGACCCCTATACAGTGTAAATATATAATACACCCTGTATACATGTATATATAAATATATACCCCTATAATGTAAATATATAAAATACTGACCCCTGTATACAGTGTAAAATATATAATACTGACCCCTGTATACAGTGTATATATAATACTGACCCTATAAGTAAATATATACTGACCCTATAGTTATATATATATACTGCCCCTGTATACAGTGTATATAAATAAATACTGACCCCTATACATGTATATATATAATACTGACCCCTGTAAAGTGATATATAATATAATACTGACCCCTGTACATGTAATATAAAATACGACCCCTGTATACAGTAAATTATAATAATACACCCCTATAAGTGTATATAAAAATAATCTGACCCCTGTATACACTAATATATATAATACTGACCCCTGATACAGTGATTAAATAATAACTGACCCCTTAATGTATAATATATAATGACCCCTGTATACAGTGTAATATATATATAATACTGACCCCTGTATACAGTGTATATATATATATAATACTGACCCCTGTATACAGTGTATATATATATAATACTGACCCCTGTATACAGTGTATATATATAATAATACTGACCCCTGTATACAGTGTATATATATATAATATACTGACCCCTGTATACAGTGTATATATATATAATACTGACCCCTGTATACAGTGTATATATAATAATACTGACCCCTGTATACAGTGTTATATATATAATACTGACCCCTGTATACAGTGTATATAATATAATACTGACCCCTGTATACAGTGTATATTATATACTACTATAGTATATAATACTGACCCCTGTATACAGTGTATATATATATAATACTGACCCCTGTATACAGTGTATATATATAATAAACTGACCCCTGTATACAGTGTATATATATAATACTGACCCCTGTAATACAGTTATATAATATATAAATACTGACCCCTGTATACAGTGTAATATATATATAATACTGACCCCTGTATACAGTGTAAATATATATAATACTGACCCCTGATATACAGTGATATAATATATAATACTGACCCCTGTATACAGTGTATATAATATAAATACTGACCCCTGTATACAGTGTAATATATATATAATACTGACCCCTGTATACAGTGTATATATATAATATACTGACCCCTGTATACAGTGTATATATATATAATACTGACCCCTGTATACAGTGTATATATATATAATACTGACCCCTGTATACAGTGTATATAATATAATACTGACCCCTGTATACAGTGTATATATATATATACTGACCCCTGTATACAGTGTAATATATATAAATACTGACCCCTGTATACAGTGTATATATAAATAATACTGACCCCTGTATACAGTGTTATATATATAAATACTGACCCCTGTATACAGTGTAATTATATATAATACTGACCCCTGTATACAGTGTATATATATATATTTAAAACTGACCCCTGTATACAGTGATAATATATATATAATACTGACCCCTGTATACAGTGTATAATATATAATACTGACCCCTGTATACAGTGTATATATATATTAATACTGACCCCTGTATACAGTGTATATATATATAATACTGACCCCTGTATACAGTGTATATATATATAAAAATACTGACCCCTGTATACAGTGTAATATATAAAATAATACTGACCCCTAGTATACAGTGTATATATAATATAATACTGACCCCTGTATACAGTGTAATATATATAATACTGACCCCTGTATACAGTGTATATATATATAATACTGACCCCTGTATACAGTGTAATATATAATACTGACCCCTGTATACAGTGTAATATATATATATATAATACTGACCCCTGTATACAGTGTATATAATATAATACTGACCCCTGTATACAGTGTATATATATATATAATACTGTATTCAGTGTATATATATAATACTGACCCTGATACAGTGTATATATTATATATACTGACCCCTGTATACAGTGTATCTATATAATACTGACCCCTGTATACATCCCGCCCACCATTCTAGGAGTAAGAAGCAATGAAGATGAGCTCCTGAATTTCCATCACTTTATACCTTGTAATGAGCCAACTGTAAGACAAAACCTGGAAAAAATCAACTCCGCGGGACAGAAAAGGGACCTGGACTGAGCTGGACTTTGGATTTTTATGAAAGAGGAAGAAATAGAGGATTTAAAGGACAAAGCAAGAATCTCTTGGAGGACAGACTGCACACAGGCAGCATTCATCTGACATCCAGAGACCTGAGCATCCAAAGGTAGGACCATCCTGCAACCCAAAACAATCTATAGACTTCCTACAAATCTATCTTCTTAGAAATAAGGATTATAATTACTATATAACCACAAAAATGGAAAGCACAAATTTAGAAGTAAATGGGCAAAGCACATGGCTGGAGACACAGCACACAGGGGGTCAGATTGGAGACACCACAGGGGCAGAAGAGCAGTAAAGTCAGCAAAGGAAAAGCAATGAGGGAGAATCCAGAAACCCTATATTCTGATTACACTAAAGATGAAAGGAGAACCAACGGGGTATTCCGCACAGACCATCTCTCAGCCTGGCACACCGCCCTGTGCAAGCATTATAAACATATATCTCAGTGCAACACCAATACTGGCCGGCAGATTAAATTAAAAACAACGCAGAAGATGACACACACTCACTCACCATAACTTTGTACAATACTGGCACGTCATGGTGCAAGGGAATGAGGACAATCTGCAGCAGTTTCGATGACCTTTTTATTGAAATCAGTGAACAGGCAAAAATCCTTAGAAAGACACTTCCAGAGACCATTTCTAATGCTCACATATCTACAGAGAAGACCTCCAGGGCCCTACCCCAACACTTCACACCTCTCCCTGAGAACATCAGAGACTATCTATCTCAATTAGAAGGAGACTTGGCTCAAATTAAGGAAGAACTTCAAAGAAATCACATAGAAATGCAAATGACCAAGCAAGAAATGAGATCAATAAGCTGAAATGCGAGTTCAACTCAGCTCTCCAGAAAATAAGAGAGGAAATGTGCAAATTACAAAATGACAATGAAAGGCTCAGAAAGGAGATAGCAGAACTCAAAATACAGAGTCCTCAATGTCTGACCCAGCAGGGGGCAATGGAAACTAGCCAGAGAGCAGACAATATGGCCTCCACTGACCAGAATGTGGAGACCCCAAACAACAACACAGCAATAACCTATAATATTGAATAATACTGAAACCAAGAAAAGTGAGCCAGCGAGAAGCGAACCAACCACAGCAAACCCAGCATCACAGACCCCACCATCAGCCACTTAACCCATCCCAGACACCACAAAGCCCTGATATCGTCCTAATAATGGACTCAAATGGGAAGTACCTAAATGCACAACGGCTATTCCAGGAAAACGGGTCAGAAAATCCACTGTGCAACTATTGAACAGGTGACAGAGGTCATCAATAATCCACGTTTTACCAACCCAAACCATATTATTATACACACAGGTACAAACAATCTGCCAGACCAGCACAAGCAGATCGCAGCACAACTGGCCCAACTAGCAAAGAAGGCAAAACTAAAATTCCCAGACAGCAAAATCATTCTGTCATCCCTGCTCCCAACAAAGGACATATCCAGGCAAACCACCCAAAGCATCAATATGGAACTGACAGAAAGGGTCAAGACTGTCCCAAACGTGACCCTGGCACAACACCTTTCCATAAACCACCATCACCTATATGATAATAAGCACCTCAACAAACAAGGGGTCAGCCTCCTGGCCAAAGAGCTGAAAGACATCGTACTAAACAGAGGACCCAGGCCCGGATTCAACAGTGACCAACATCACACCGAAAGACCCTAACAATAAAAAGACAGAAAACCCCAATCCTATCTCCAGAAGCTGGAAACAAAGCTCTTCACCCAAAATCAGACCATCAGAGGAGGAGACCTCCATGGAGGGGTCCACCGACCCACACAGATACACGCAGAGCAGAGATACGGATGAGGTAAAGACCCTGCTCAGCGCACTATGCAGGAAACTAATGTGACTGGATGGAACCAAGCACACCTACAAAACAGTCAGAAATCCAGTTTGTCCTACACAGCCATACTCATTACAAGGTATATACACAACAAGATAAATAGAAAAATGACTTCACTTACAATCAGCAGCTGGAATATTCAGGGTCTCAACACCTCGACCTTTGGATGTAAAACAAATGACCCTGACTTTATACAAAGACTGAAAAATATAGACATCCAGATCCTCCTGGAAACATGGACCAGAGCCGAAAACAAATCCCTGCTGCCCCTCGGATACAGGGAAATCTCTGTCCCTGCCCTGAAAAATAAAAACATCAAACAAGGCCGGAGCTCAGGAGGAATACTGATCTGGTATAAAGACGAGCTCCACCAATACATCAAACGGTGAAGAGAGGAAGCAGCCACATATGGATCAGGATCAGCAGCTCCATCCTCACCTCTCAGTCTGATGTCCACCTCTGCGCCACTATATACCACCGCCAGAGTCCCCCTACTTCAATCCAGAGAGCTTCGAGATCTTACAAAGAGAAGCCGCCCACTATCAGGCCCTGGGCAAAGTTCTCATCTTTGGGGACCTCAACGCAAGAACAGGGAGAGAAAACGACTTCCTGACCACGGATGGGAACATCTACATATTTGGAGCAGAGAATGACGGCCAAGACTCAGTACACACAGAGAGAAACAGCTATGACAGTACAGTCAACAAAAGTGGTAAAAAGCTCCTGAACGTATGTAGAAGTTTAGGACTTCATATTCTTAATGGACGTACCAAAGGAGACTCTTTAGGGAGGTATACACTAAACTCCCTGAGGGAGGAGTGTAGTAGATTATGCCATTACAGACATGAACCAGCAAATATCAGCGCCTTCATAGTCACCCCACAAACGCACCTGTCAGACCACAGCCAACTTCTTCTGTGTAGCGTCGGCGTCCCGGCCCTCTGCCAGGCAGGGACGCCGTTCCCCTTACCAGCGCTCTGCGTCCTCAGTGCCCCCAGCGTCCTCAGCATCCTCGGCGTCCTCCTTCCACCCTGTGGGCCCGCGCGCTCCTTCCCTGCTGCTGGACTTAGGGGGCGCGCCCGACCCTCCCCCGCTCTTAAAGGAGCCGCGCGCATTTTCCAAATTAGTCTCCGGCCAATGCCGGAGGACTCCACCCTATATTAAGGGCTTCCTCCTTAATGGAGGTGCCCGAACAATGTTGTTGTTGCACTGTATAACTCTGCTTCAGCCCTCAGCTCCTGTTTCCAGTTGCCTGCCTGTTACCTGTCTGTTTGCGGTCTGCCATCTGACTGCAGCCCTCCCCGGAGGTTCGGACATCACCTGCAGTGATCCCCGGCTATTACAGAGACTCTTGCCTGCTCACTTGGGAGCGATCATCTGCCATCCGACTGCAGCTCTATCCGAAGGTTCGGACTTCATCAGCAGTGATCACCGGCTTACTCTAGAGACTCTTGCCTGCTCACTTGGGAGCGATCATCTGCCATCCGACTGCAGCTTTATCCGAAGGTTCGGACATCTCCAGCAGTGATCACCGGCTACTCCAGAGACTCCTGCCTGCTCGCTTGGGAGCGATCATCTGCCATCGGACTGCAGCCTACCAGGAGGCTCCAACATCTCAGGTCGTATAAGCCTGTATATTCAGAGATGTCCTGGTCACTTGCCGTGACAACCTGACTACCAGAGACTGCCCTGGTCACTTGCCGTGACAACCTGTCTACCCAGAGACTGCCCTGGTCACTTGCCGTGACAAACCTGTCTACCCAGAGACTGCCTGGTCACTTGCCGTGACAACCTGTCTACCCAGAGACTGCCCTGGTCACTTGCCGTGACAACTGCCTACCCAGAGACTGCCCTGGTCACTTGCCGTGACAACCTGCCTACCCAGAGACTGCCCTGGTCACTTGCCGTGACAACCTGCCTACCCAGAGACTGCCCTGGTCACTTGCCGTGACAACCTGCCTACCCAGAGACTGCCCTGGTCACTTGCCGTGACAACCTGCCTACCAGAGACTGCCCTGGTCACTTCCCGTGAATTCCTGTCCGTATTCCCGGGCGCCACCTGCTCTCTTACAAGTATACTGTCTTGTATAATAAAGCTCAGTGGTTTCACCTACCAGACCCGTTACATTCTGTACTTGAAATCTACAGAGAAACCACCCACTCAAAAGCCACAGCATAGCGGCCTCTTCAACCGGCCTCCATCATATAAATGGTCCAAAACGTCGGCACTAAAGTACAAAGAGGCCCTCAGCAGACCCGAAATACAGCGGATGCTCCACCACTTCTACAACCACGAGTACCAGCCTAACCAAAGGGAGTGAGTCAAGCTACAAAAGACCTCAACAATATATTCTATGCAATGGCCAGACTGTCCGACCTTAAAAAAGTTGACTACAAGAGACCAAAAGAAAAACAGACCAACAGTTGGTTTGACAGAGAATGTAAAGCCGTACGGAAGACCCTGAGAACAGCCTCAAACAAGAAACATAGAGACCCCAACCACCCTGGTCTGAGGGAAGCTATGAAACCATACAAAGACAGTACAAACCATCCTCAGGAGGAAGAAGCAGAGTTACATCTCTACCAAGCTTAACCAACTCCAAGATGCTCTTCAAGACAATTCCTTCTGGGAACTATGGAACCACATGGGCACAAAAGACAAGAAAAACAACATCCATATCCAAAATGGCAACATCTGGCTCCAGTACTTCAGAGACCTCTATAAAGACATCCCAAAGGAAGAACTAAACCAAGAACAGGAAAAACATAATGGCAAAACTAAAAGCAATGTAGGAAAAAGTAAAAAATTTCCAAAACCGGTGGATACACTTATTACATTACAGGAAGTAGCAGAGAGAATCTCTTCCATAACATGTAGAAAAGCCGGTGGCCTGGATGGAATCCTACCAGAAATGTTGAAGTACAGCCCACCAGAAATACAGGCTGCAATGGTTAAACTCTTCAATATTGTGCTAAGTGCCGGCTACTTCCCTCGTACCTGGAACCAAGGCTCATCACACCCATCCACAAGAATGGGGACAGGTATGACCCAGCCAACTACAGAGGCATATGTGTCAGCAGCAACCTGGGGAAACTGTTCAACAGCATCCTGAACAAGAGGATCTCAGTTTCCTCACCGAACATAACGTCTCAGCAAGAGCCAAGCAGGGTTCATGCCAAAACCTCCGCACCCCTGACCACATCTATACCCTGCACAGCCCCATTCAGAGACACGTCCACAATACAAAGAACGGGAAGATATACGCCTGTTTCGTGGACTTTAAAAAGGCCTTTGATTCGGTGTGGCACCCGGGCTTATTCCTGAAACTGCTGGAGAGCGGAATAGGAGGAAAGACCTACGATGTTATCAAAAGCTCTACACCGAGAACCTCTGCAGTGTGAGTGTGAACGGTAAAAGAACGTCTTATTTCCAGCAGAGCGTGGAGTCAGACAAGGCTGCAGCCTAAGTCTAACGCTCTTCAACATTTACATCAACGAGCTGGCTACCGCTCTGGAATCTTCCACAGCACCAGGTCCCACCTCCACGACACCCAGGTGAAATTCTGCTGTATGCAGATGACCTGCTGCTTCTGTCACCAATGAGAAAGGCCTCCAAGACAACCTGAAAATCTTAGAGAAATTTAGCTCCACCTGGGCACTACCGGTCAACCTAAAGAAAACCAACATCATGGTGTTCCAGAGGAGAAAGAGAAAATTAGACCAGCACCCTTCATTTGTCTCAACAACTGCGCCCTTACAGGAACAGACAAATATACCTACCTGGGCTAGAGATTCACCGGTCAGGAGCTTCAAACAAGCCATAGAGACCCTGAAAGACAAGGCATGTAAAACCTTCTATGGCATCCGAAGGAAACTTTACCATCTGAAGCCACCAGTGAGGGTCTGGTTAAAAATCTTCGACTCGGTCATCGCCCCAATCTCCTGTATGGCAGTGAAGTCTGGGGTCCTCACACCTACCCAGACTGGTCAAGATGGGATTCCAGCCCAACAGAATATTCCAC
Source organism: Oophaga sylvatica (assembly GCA_033576555.1). Classification (NCBI taxonomy): domain Eukaryota; kingdom Metazoa; phylum Chordata; class Amphibia; order Anura; family Dendrobatidae; genus Oophaga; species Oophaga sylvatica. Next base: position 20,015 of record JARQOD010004052.1, on the reverse strand, counting down.
CTGGAATTCTGCAAGCACCTTCTCCAAGTCCATCAGAGCACCTCCAACAGTGCCTGCCGGGCCGAGCTGGGCAGATTCCCTCTACACCTAACGGTTCTAAAGAGGGCACTGTCATTCCGGGCTCACCTACGTAGGAGCAATCCAAGCTCCCATCACCATAAAGCCTGACACACGTAGGTGAAACAGAAAAACTAGGACCCTCGGAACAGCTCACCAAACCCAACCTGACCAGAACACCAATCACAACAACCTGACAAAAGCCGAAATCAGGAAGATGGTAGACGAGGGCCAGGAGAGGTATGTCAGTGACTGGAAGAACGACATCATCAGCTCCCAGAAACTGACCATGTACCGGAGTCTACAGAGAGACTACAGTCTGGCCCCATACCTGGAGAAACTCCGGACCCCAGAGACCGCCAGATCCTGAGCCGGTATAGACTCAGCGCTCACAGTCTGGCCATCGAATCCGGCCGACACAGGCAGAGCTACAAGCCAGGGAGGAAAGACTATGCCAACACTGTGACCAGGAGGCCATAGAGGACGAAACCCACTTCCTGCTACACTGCTCCAAATACTCAGCAGTGAGGGACACTCACTTCAGGAGACTCTCACATCTCTTCCCGGATTTCATCACCATGAAGGAGGAAGAGAAAACATATATCTTGCTGGGGGAAGAAGAGAGAGCAGCGGAGATAGCAGCGCGGTATGTGAGCGAATGTCATAGACTGCGAGAAAGAGAACTATGATATGCCATGGACTTCTATAGCCCCCCCCGGATCTGCCCCATCACCCCTCCCTATGCCATGGACTTTTATAGCCCCCACCCTGGACCTGCGCCCCCATCACCCCTCCCTAAGCCATGGACTTCCACAACCCCTACCTAGATCCGTCCCTACCCAACATCCCTATCCCTATTCCTTTTGTACACTTGCTTTGGCAAAACTAATGTGTATTTAGTCCTGCCAATAAAGCTTCTTTGAATTTGAATTTATATATAATACTGACCCCTGTATACAGTGTATATATATAATACTGACCCTGTATACAGTGTATATATATAATACTGACCCCTGTATACAGTGTATATATATAATACTGACCCCTGTATACAGTGTATATATATAATACTTACCCCTGTATACAGTTGTATATATATATATATATAATACTGACCCCTGTATACAGTGTATATATAATACTGACCCTGTATACAGTGTATATATTATATATATAATACTGACCCCTGTATACGTGTATATATATATATATAATACTGACCCCTGTATACAGTGTATATATATATAATACTGACCCTGTATACAGTGTATATATATAATACTGACCCTGTATACAGTGTATATATATATATATATATATATATAATACTGACCCTGTATACAGTGTATATATATATATATATATATATATATATATATATATAATACTGACCCCTGTATACAGTGTATATATATAATACTGACCCCTGTATACAGTGTATATATATATATATATATATAATACTGACCCCTGTATACAGTGTATATATATATAATACTGACCCCTGTATACAGTGTATATATATATATATATATATAATACTGACCCCTGTATACAGTGTATTATATATATATATATATAATACTGACCCTGTATACAGTGTATATATATATATATAATACTGACCCTGTATACAGTGTATATATATATAATACTGACCCCTGTATACAGTGTATATATATATATTATATATATATATAATACTGACCCTGTATACAGTGTAATATATATAATACTGACCCTGTATACAGTGTATATATATATATAATACTGACCCCTGTATACAGTGTATATATATATATATTATATATATAATACTGACCCCTGTATACAGTGTATATATATAATACTGACCCTGTATACAGTGTATATAAATTCAAATTCAAATTCAAAGAAGCTTTATTGTCAGGACTAAATACACATTAGTTTTGCCAAAGCAAGTGTACAAAAGGGGGATAGGGATAGGGATGTTGGGTAGGGGCAGATCCAGGGTGGGGGCTATGGAAGTCCATGGCATAGGGAGGGGTGATGGGGGCGCAGGTCCAGGGTGGGGGCTATAAAAGTCCATGGCATAGGGAGGGGTGATGGGGGCAGATCGGGGTGGGGGCTATAGAAGTCCATGGCATATCATAGTTCTCTTTCTCGCAGTCTATGACATTCGCTCACATACCGCACTGCTATCTCCGCTGCTCTCTCTTCTTCCCCAGCAAGATATATGTTTTCTCTTCCTCCTTCATGGTGATGAAATCCGGGAAGAGATGTGAGAGTCTCCTGAAGTGAGTGTCCCTCACTGCTGAGTATTTGGAGCAGTGTAGCAGGAAGTGGGTTTCGTCCTCTATGGCCTCCTGGTCACAGTGTTGGCATAGTCTTTCCTCCCTGGGCTTGTAGTTCTGCCTGTGTCGGCCGGATTCGATGGCCAGACTGTGGGCGCTGAGTCTATACCGGCTCAGGATCTGGCGGTCTCTGGGGTCTGGGAGTTTCTCCAGGTATGGGGCCAGACTGTAGTCTCTCTGTAGACTCCGGTACATGGTCAGTTTCTGGGAGCTGATGATGTCGTTCTTCCAGTCACTGACATACCTCTCCTGGCCTTCGTCTACCATCTTCCTGATTTCGGCTTTTGTCAGGTTGTTGTGATTGGTGTTCTGGTCAGGTTGGGTTTGGGTGAGCTGTTCCGAGGGTCCTAGTTTTTCTGTTTCACCTACGTGTGTCAGGGCTTTATGGTGATGGGAGCTTGGATTGCTCCTACGTAGGTGAGCCCGGAATGACAGTGCCCTCTTTAGAACCGTTAGGTGTAGAGGGAATCTGCCCAGCTCGGCCCGGCAGGCACTGTTGGAGGTACTCCGATGGACTTGGAGAAGGTGCTTGCAGAATTCCAGATGGAATATTTCTGTTGGGCTGGAATCCCACCTTGACCAGTCTGGGTAGGTGTGAGGACCCAGACTTCACTGCCATACAGGAGGATTGGGGCGATGACCGAGTCGAAGATTTTTAACCAGACCCTCACTGGTGGCTTCAGATGGTAAAGTTTCCTTCGGATGCCATAGAAGGTTTTACATGCCTTGTCTTTCAGGGTCTCTATGGCTTGTTTGAAGCTTCCTGACCAGTGAATCTCTAGGCCCAGGTAGGTATATTTGTCTGTTCCTGTAAGGGCGCAGTTGTTGAGGACAAATGAAGGGTGCTGGTCTAATTTTCTCTTTCTCCTCTGGAACACCATGATGTTGGTTTTCTTTAGGTTGACCGGTAGTGCCCAGGTGGAGCTGAATTTCTCTAAGATTTTCAGGTTGTCTTGGAGGCCTTTCTCAGTTGGTGACAGAAGCAGCAGGTCATCTGCATACAGCAGGAATTTCACCTGGGTGTCGTGGAGGGTGGGACCTGGTGCTGTGGAAGATTCCAGAGCGGTAGCCAGCTCATTGATGTAAATGTTGAAGAGCGTTGGACTTAGGCTGCAGCCTTGTCTGACTCCACGGCTCTGCTGGAAATAAGCCGTTCTTTTACCGTTCACACTCACACTGCAGAGGTTCTCGGTGTAGGAGCTTTTGATAAACATCGTAGGTCTTTCCTCCTATTCCGCTCTCCAGCAGTTTCAGGAATAAGCCCGGGTGCCACACCGAATCAAAGGCCTTTTTAAAGTCCACGAAACAGGCGTATATCTTCCCGTTCTTTGTATTGTGGACGTGTCTCTGAATGAGGCTGTGCAGGGTATAGATGTGGTCAGTGGTGCGGAGGTTTGGCATGAACCCTGCTTGGCTCTTGCTGAGGACGTTATGTTCGGTGAGGAAACTGAGGATCCTCTTGTTCAGGATGCTGTTGAACAGTTTCCCCAGGTTGCTGCTGACACATATGCCTCTGTAGTTGGCTGGGTCATACCTGTCCCCATTCTTGTGGATGGGTGTGATGAGGCCTTGGTTCCAGGTACGAGGGAAGTAGCCGGCACTTAGCACAATATTGAAGAGTTTAACCATTGCAGCCTGTATTTCTGGTGGGCTGTACTTCAGCATTTCTGGTAGGATTCCATCCAGGCCACCGGCTTTTCTACATCTTATGGAAGAGATTCTCTCTGCTACTTCCTGTAATGTAATAGGTGTATCCACCGGGTTTTGGAAATTTTTTACTTTTTCCTCCATTGCTTTTAGTTTTGCCATTATGTTTTCCTGTTCTTGGTTTAGTTCTTCCTTTGGGATGTCTTTATAGAGGTCTCTGAAGTACTGGAGCCAGATGTTGCCATTTTGGATATGGATGTTGTTTTTCTTGTCTTTTGTGCCCATGTGGTTCCATAGTTCCCAGAAGGAATTGTCTTGAAGAGCATCTTGGAGTTGGTTAAGCTTGGTAGAGATGTAACTCTGCTTCTTCCTCCTGAGGATGGTTTTGTACTGTCTTTGTATGGTTTCATAGGCTTCCCTCAGACCAGGGTGGTTGGGGTCTCTATGTTTCTTGTTTGAGGCTGTTCTCAGGGTCTTCCGTACGGCTTTACATTCTCTGTCAAACCAACCGTTGGTCTGTTTTTCTTTTGGTCTCTTGTAGTCAACTTTTTTAAGGTCGGACAGTCTGGCCATTGCATAGAATATATTGTTGAGGTCTTTTGTAGCTTGACTCACTCCCTTTGGGTTAGGCTGGTACTCGTGGTTGTATAAATGGTGGAGCATCCGCTGTATTTCGGGTCTGCTGAGAGCCTCTTTGTACTTTAGTGCCGACGTTTTGGACCATTTATATGATGGAGGCCGGTTGAAGAGGCCACTATGCTGTGGCTTTTGAGTGGGTGGTTTCTCTGTAGATTTCAAGTACAGAAGAAGTTGGCTGTGGTCTGACAGGTGCGTTTGTGGGGTGACTATGAAGGCGCTGATATTTGCCCGGCTCATGTCTGTAATGGCATAATCTACTACACTCCTCCCTACATGGGAGTTTAGTGTATACCTCCCTAAAGAGTCTCCTTTGGTACGTCCATTAAGAATATGAAGTCCTAAACTTCTACATACGTTCAGGAGCTTTTTACCACTTTTGTTGACTGTACTGTCATAGCTGTTTCTCTCTGTGTGTACTGAGTCTTGGCCGTCATTCTCTGCTCCAAATATGTAGATGTTCCCATCCGTGGTCAGGAAGTCGTTTTCTCTCCCTGTTCTTGCGTTGAGGTCTCCAAAGATGAGAACTTTGCCCAGGGCCTGATAGTGGGCGGCTTCTCTTTGTAAGATCTCAAAGCTCTCTGGATTGAAGTAGGGGGACTCTGGCGGTGGATATAGGTGGCGCAGAGGTGGACATCGGACTGAGAGGTGAGGATGGAGCTGCTGATCCTGATCCATATGTGGCTGCTTCCTCTCTTCACCGGTTTGATGTATTGGTGGAGCTCGTCTTTATACCAGATCAGTATTCCTCCTGAGCTCCGGCCCTGTTTGATGTTTTTATTTTTCAGGGCAGGGACAGAGATTTCCCTGTATCCGATGGGCGCCAGGGATTCGTTTTCGGCTCTGGTCCATGTTTCCAGGAGGATCTGGATGTCTATATTTTTCAGTCTTTGTATAAAGTCCGGGTCATTTGTTTTACATCCAAAGGTCGAGGTGTTGAGACCCTGAATATTCCAGCTGCTGATTGTAAGTGAAGTCATTTTTCTATTTATCTTGTGTGTATATACCTTGTAATGAGTATGGCTGTGTAGGACAAACTGGATTTCTGACTGTTTTGTAGGTGTGCTTGGTTCCATCCAGTCACATTAGTTTCCTGCATAGTGCGCTGAGCAGGGTCTTTACCTCATCCGTATCTCTGCTCTGCGTGTATCTGTGTGGGGTCGGTGGACCCCTCCATGGAGGTCTCCTCCTCTGATGGTCTGATTTTGGGTGAAGAGCTTTGTTTCCAGCTTCTGGAGATAGGATTGGGGTTTTCTGTCTTTTTATTGTTAGGGGTCTTTCGGTGTGATGTTGGTCACTGTTGAATCCGGGCCTGGGTCCTCTGTTTAGTACGATGTCTTTCAGCTCTTTGGCCAGGAGGCTGACCCCTTGTTTGTTGAGGTGCTTATTATCATATAGGTGATGGTGGTTTATGGAAAGGTGTTGTGCCAGGGTCACGTTTGGGACAGTCTTGACCTTTTCTGTCAGTTCCATATTGATGCTTTGGGTGGTTTGCCTGGATATGTCCTTTGTTGGGAGCAGAGATGACAGAATGATTTTGCTGTCTGGGAATTTTAGTTTTGCCTTCTTTGCTAGTTGGACCAGTTGTGCTGCGATCTGCTTGTGCTGGTCTGGCAGATTGTTTGTACCTGTGTGTATAATAATATGGTTTGGGTTGGTAAAACGTGGGTTATTGATGACCTCTGTCACCTGTTCAATAGTTGCACAGTGGATTTTTCTGACCCGTTTTCCTGGGAATAGCCGTTGTGCATTTAGGTACTTCCCATTTGAGTCCATTATTAGGACGATATCAGGGCTTTGTGGTGTCTGGGATGGGTTAAGTGGCTGATGGTGGGGGTCTGTGATGCTGGCTTTGCTGGTGGTTGGTTGGCTTCTTGCTGGCTCACTTTTCTTGGTTTCAGTATTATTCATATTATAGGTTATTGCTGTGTTGTTATTTGGGGTCTCCACATTCTGGTCAGTGGGGCCATGTTTTCTGCACTCTGGTTTGTTTCCATTGCCCCCTGCTGGGTCAGACATTGAGGACTCTGTGTTTTGAGTTCTGCTATCTCCTTTCTGAGCCTTTCATTGTCATTTTGTAATTTGCACATTTCCTCTCTTATTTTCTGGAGAGCTGAGTTGAACTCGCATTTCAGCTTATTGATCTCATTTGTTGCTTGGTCATTTGCATTTCTATGTGAGTTTCTTTGAAGTTCTTCCTTAATTTGAGCCAAGTCTCCTTCTAATTGAGATAGTCTCTGATGTTCTCAGGGGAGAGGTGTGAAGTGTTGGGGGTAGGGGCCCTGGAGGTCTTCTCTGTAGATATGTGAGCATTAGAAATGGCCTCTGGAAGTGTCTTTCTAAGGATTTTTGCCTGTTCACTGATTTCAATAAAAAGGTCATCGAACTGCTGCAGATTGTCCTCATTCCCTTGCACCATGACGGTGCCAGTATTGTACAGAGTTATAGTGAGTGAGTGTGTGTCATCTTCTGCGTTGTTTTTAATTTTAATCTGCCGGCCAGTATTGGTGTTGCACTGAGATATATGTTTATAATGCTTGCACAGGGCGGTGTGCCAGGCTGAGAGATGGTCTGTGCGGAATACCACGTTGGTTCTCCTTTCATCTTTAGTGTAATCAGAATATAGGGTTTCTGGATTCTCCTCATTGCTTTTCCTTTGCTGACTTTACTGCTCTTCTGCCCCTGTGGTGTCTCCATATCTGACCCCTGGTGTGCTGTGTCTCCAGCCATGTGCTTTGCCCATTTACTTCTAAATTTGTGCTTTCCATTTTTGTGGTTATATAGTAATTATAATCCTTATTTCTAAGAAGATAGATTTGTAGGAAGTCTATAGATTGTTTTGGGGTTGCAGGATGGTCCTACCTTTGGATGCTCAGGTCTCTGGATGTCAGATGAATGCTGCTTGTGTGCAGTCTGTCCTCCAAGAGATTCTTGCTTTGTCCTTTAAATCCTCTATTTCTTCCTCTTTCATAAAAATCCAAAGTCCAGCTCAGTCCAGGTCCCTTTTCTGTCCCGCGGAGTTGATTTTTTCCAGGTTTTGTCTTACAGTTGGCTCATTACAAGGTATATATATATATATATTATATATTATATAAGGTATATATATACAGTATATATATATATATATATAATACTGACCCCTGTATACAGTGTATATATATAATACTGACCCCTGTATACAGTGTATATATATATATAATACTGACCCCTATATACAGTATATATATAATACTGACCCCTGTATACAGTGTATATATATAATACTGACCCCGTATACGTGTATACTTAAACGACCGTATCAGTGTATATAATATATATAATACTGACCCCTGTATACAGTGTATATATATATATATATATATTAATATACTGACCCCTGTATACAGTGTATATATTATATATATATATATATATATATACTGACCCCTGTATACAGTGTATATATATAATACTGACCTGTATAGTTATATATATATAATACTGACCCCTGTATACAGTGTTATATATATAATACTGACCCCTGTATACAGTGTATTATATATATATTTAATACTGACCCTGTATACATATAATTGACCTATACATTATATATATATATAATACTGACCCCTGTATACAGTGTATATATATAATATATGTAAGTTATATATATAATACTGACCCTGTATACATGTATATATATAAATACTGACCCCTGTATACAGTGTATATATATATATTAATACTGACCCCTGTATACAGTGTATATTATATAATACTGACCCCTGTAACAGTGTATATATATATAATACTGACCCCTGTATACAGTGTGTATATATATATATAATACTGACCCCTGTATACAGTGTATATATATATAATACTGACCCCTGTATACAGTGTATATATATATAATACTGACCCTGTATACAGTGTATATATATATATATAATACTGACCCCTGTATACAGTGTATATATATAAATACTGACCCCTGTATACAGTGTAATATATATACTAATATTGACCCTGTATACAGTGTATATATATAATACTGACCCCTGTATACAGTGTATATGTATATATTACTGACCCCTGTATACAGTGTATATATATATAATACTGACCCCTGTATACAGTGTATATATATAATACTGACCCCTGTATACAGTGTATATATATATAATACTGACCCCTGTATACAGTGTATATATATATATATAATACTGACCCCTGTATACAGTGTATATATTGTGGTAAGACGACTCGCTCGGCTCTCCTGAAGGTAGACTCAGGACACACGTTCTCTGGGTTGTCTTTCTGCTGGTTTATTATCAGCCATAAACTCATGCAGGTTTCGCAGGAAAAGTAAACATGACCCTTCTGGGTTAAACGGGAAAAGCATAAAAAAAACAAACAATAACTCAGTCCATAGATGAGTGGGTTCCGCCCGCTCTCAGTAGCATAAACTGCACTACTAAAGTCCTTGTGGAAAGCTCTGCAGCTTCCACTATCCTGTCTGGAGTCTTTCCTCTCCAGACTACAACAGAGAAAAAAAAACAGGACTGAGCTTTTATACATTGCTCAGCCCCACCCTTTTAACATATAACATGCTGGCAGATAAATGAAGTAGGTCTTAGTTCACACAGGAGAGCATCCTGTGTGACACATACCTCCCCTCACATATAAAACCAGTGACACTGTCACATATTCCCCCCCTCTGCCCAAAGCCGGGGGTTTGGGCACCTTCTGACACCAGACAGGGAATCCTATAGAGGGCATCTGCATTTCCATGTAACTTCCCTGGCCTATGCTCCACGTGAAAGTTAAACTCTTGAAGCTCTAGGAACCATCTAGTTACCCTAGCATTTTTCTCCCCTCAACCATCTCAGGGGCATGGTCTGATACTAATTTAAACTTCCGGCCTAGTAGGTAATATTTCAGTGTGTCCACGGCCCATTTTATGGCTAAACACTCTTTCTCTACTATGGCGTAGTTCTTCTCGCAGGAGGACAGCTTTCGGCTTAGATAGAGAATGGGATGTTCTTCCCCATTTATTTCTTGGGAGAGTACGGCCCCTAGACCAACCTCTGATGCGTCAGTCTGGACCACAAATTCTTTCTTAAAGTCTGGTGCGACCAGGACAGGCTGCTTGCACAGTGTTAGCTTCAGCTTTTGAAACGGGGCCTCCGTTTCTTCCGTCCATTTCACCATGGTTGATTTGGTGCCTTTTAGAAGATCTGTTAGTGGGGCGGCAATCATGGCGAAATTCGGGATAAACCGCCGGTAGTATCCCACCATTCCCAGGAATGCTTTCACCTGCTTCTTTGAGAGCGGTTGCGGCCAGGTTTGAATTGCCTCCACTTTCTTGATCTGCGGCTTTATTTCGCCTCTCCCAACAACATAGCCCAGGTATTTGGCCTCCTCTTTTCCGATGGCACACTTCTTCGGATTTATGGTAAATCCTGCTTTCCTTAGCGCGTCCAAAACGGCCTGTAATTTAGGTAGGTGACTAGCCCAGTCTGGGCTAAAGACCACAATGTCGTCGAGGTAGGCTGCGGCATACTTGTTATGTGGGGCTAGGATCCGATCCATAGCTCTCTGGAAAGTGGCTGGGGCCCCCTGTAGTCCGAACGGCATCCGCTTGTATTGAAAACAGCCATCAGGTGTTGAGAAAGCCGTCTTCTCTTTAGCCATCTGGGACATGGGGATCTGCCAGTAGCCCTTCGTCAGGTCAAGAGTGGTGATGTACCTCGCCGGTCCCAGCCTCTCGATGAGTTCGTCGACGCGGGGCATCGGGTACGCGTCACACTTGGATACCTCATTTAGCCGACGGTAGTCATTACAAAACCTCCACTCTCCATTGGGCTTCGGCACGAGGACGATTGGGCTCGACCACCCACTCTTTGACTCCTCTATTACCCCGAGGTCTAACATCCTCTTCACCTCAGCCGAGATCACCTCCCGGCGTGCTTCCGGAATCCGATATGGCTTCAAATTCACTCGTACATGCGGTTCTGTCAGCACGTCATGCTCTATCACTTGTGTATGCCCCGGCAACTCTGAGAACAGGTCCCGATTCCGCTGTAGCAATTCTCGACACTGTTGCTTCTGGGCCGGTGATAGAGTCTCTGCAATAGTGACCTCCTCCACCTTGCCTTCTGGTGCGGCTCCCAGGCAAGGAGTTTCCACAGGTTCACAGTCCCACCACGGCTTAAGCAAGTTTACATGATATATTTGATGTGCCTTCCTTCGGCCAGGCTGGTGGACTTTATAATTAACCTCGCTGACTTTCTCCACCACCTCGTATGGACCTTGCCATTTGGCGAGGAACTTGCTCTTGACGGTAGGGATCAGCACCAAAACACGGTCTCCGGGCTGGAACTGTCTTAGTCTCGCCGACCGGTTATAGACTCTCGCCTGGGCTTCCTGCGCCTGGAGGAGATGTTCCTTTACGATGGGCATCACCTTTGACATTCTCTCCTGTAACTGAGCGACATGTTCGATGATACTCCGGTGTGGCGTGACTTCAGCCTCCCAAGTTTCCTTGGCGGTGTCTAGGAGACCTCTTGGATGCCGCCCATATAGGAGCTCAAATGGAGAGAAGCCGTGGAGGCTTGAGGTACTTCTCTGACCGAAAAAAGCAGAAATGGGAGCAGGTAGTCCCAGTCTCTCCCATCCTTTTCAACGACCTTCTTGAGCATCGCCTTTAAGGTCTTGTTGAAGCGTTCCACTAGGCCGTCCGTTTGTGGATGATAAACCGAGGTCCTCAGCTGAGTTATCTGAAGGACTCTGTAAAGCTCCTTCATCACCTTGCTCATGAAGGGGGTTCCTTGGTCTGTTAGGATCTCTTTCGGTAGACCTGTCCGAGCAAAAATATGGACCAACTCTCGGGCTATACTTTTACTGGACATGTTCCTTAGGGAACTGCTTCTGGATACCGAGTCGCATAGTCCATGACGACCAGGATATATTGATGGCCCTGAGCTGATTTGACTATGGGGCCCACGAGGTCCATGGCAATCCTCTCAAAGGGAACCTCTATCACAGGTAGTGGAACTAAGGGGCTACGGAAGTGGGAGGAGGGAGCGGTTATTTGGCAGGTGGGGCAGGACCTACAAAAGTTTTGAATTTCTCGATAACACCCTGGCCAATAAAACCTCCTCAGTATCCTCTCCTGAGTTTTCTCGACCCCTAGGTGTCCCCCCAGAACATGTGAATGGGCCATGTCTAGCACCCGCCGTCTGTATGGCCCCGGCACTAACAGCTGTTCCACTATCTCACCGCCCCTCAGTTTGGCCACCCGATATATCAACTCGCCCTGTACTGCAAAGTGGGGGAATCTGGTGTCGGCCCCCGGCTCTTGGGCAACCCCATTACATACAGTAATCTGATCGAACGCCCCTTTTAAGGTCAGGTCTCGAACTTGAGCAGTCCCAAAGTTCTCTCTGGACATATCTAACACAGGTAGGTCGGCCTCCTCGGTCACCGTCTCACCCTCATCACCGACAAGGACGCACAGTGGGAACTCCTCTGAGACTCTGTCGGGGATTCTTCTTCAAGGATCTCGCCTTTCGCCACGCTACTCAGTCCAGTTCCCTTCCCCCACAAGTCCCAGAATAAGGAAAAATCACGGCCCAATATGACGGGATGTATCAGGTCCTTTACCACCCCAACTTCATGGGACTGGGCACCACAGTCTGTCCCTACTGTAACTGTGGCCACGGGATAGTCCTTGGCGTCACCATGGATGCACCGAACACCCAGGGTTTTGGAAGGGATCAACTGGTGGGGAAGGGATGCTCTGATCAAGGTCACCAGACTCCCGGAGTCCAACAGTCCAAGCACTTTTATTCCATTAATGGATACTGCACACGCCTGCGGTCCCTTGCCGGGTCGACAGTCCATGCTACAGGCTGGATAGGCATTATAGGAGACCCGTCTGCCTAGGCTGCAGTCCATGGGCTCAGGGGATATTTGACACTTGGCGGCTATATGTCCAGGGTTGTGGCATCGCCAGCAAACTATATCTTTCCCAACTGTTCTAAAGGCCGCTTCGATAGGAGTGGGACGCCCCCCAGTGGTGGCTCTAGACCCCTTCCGTGGTGAACCCACCCCCTTTTGGGTATCCCAGTAGGGAGAAATTACTGCATCCGGTTTCCCAAGAGATCTCTCAACTACCTGGTACCTCTCTACCAGGCCGATAAAGTCATCTGCGTTCTGGGGATCACCCTGGGCAACCCAGGTCTGTACTGACTTGGGAAGGGAATGCATGAATCTGTCAATCACCACCCGCTCAACCATCTGGGCCGGAGTGGAGGACTCCGGTTGTAGCCACTTCTGAACAAGATGCAATAGGTCAAACATCTGCGAACGAGGGGGTTTGTTGCTAGCATACGCCCAGTGATGAACTCGCTGGGCTCTTACTGCCATATTTACTCCCAGACGTGCTAAGATCTCTGTCTTTAGTTTGGGATACTCCTTAGCATCTTGCAGCGCCAAGTCAAAATACGCTTTTTGGGGTTCACCCGATAAATATGGCGCCAGAACCTCTGCCCACTGTGCTGATGGAAGTCTCTCCCGATCAGCCACCCTCTCAAAACAGTCAGAAATGCTTCTACATCATCCCCAGGGGTCATCTTCTGCATGGCCCACCTTACTGACGTGAGAATCATCAGTCGGCCCTGGGTTTGGGATGTCCACCCTGCTCTGGATGGCGTCCGCCAAAAGCTGTATCTGCCGTTGCGCCTCCTGCTGGTGCTGCTGCTGCGACTTTTGCTGCAACTGGATCTGCTGAAGCAACAATTTGGTCGTCTCCTGGTGCTGCTGCTGTATGCTCTGCTGGCTCTGTAGGTGTTGCTGCTGCATGCTCTGCTGGGCCTGGACCAGGTGCTTAACGAGCTCCTCCATGCTGCCGGACTTCTCTAGCTGGCTGGCAGCCTTCACCCAGGACATCCACCGGTCTTTGTGGCAGGTACACGTGTTCCTGGAATCCTGCATGCACTCTCACACCAACTGTGGTAAGACGACTCGCTCGGCTCTCCGGAAGGCAGACTCAGGACACACGTTCTCTGGGTTTTCTTTCTGCTGGTTTATTATCAGCCATAAACTCATGCAGGTTTCGCAGGAAAAGTAAACATGACCCCTCTGGGTTAAACGGGAAAAGCAATAAAAAAAACAAACAATAACTCAGTCCATAGATGAGTGGGTTCCGCCCGCTCTCGGTAGCATAAACTGCACTACTAAAGTCCTTGTGGAAAGCTCTGCAGCTTCCACTATCCTGTCTGGAGACTTGCCTCTCCAGACTACAACAGAGAAAAAAAAACAGGACTGAGCTTTTATACATTGCTCAGCCCCACCCTTTTAACATATAACATGCTGGCAGATAAATGAAGTAGGTCTTAGTTCACACAGGAGAGCATCCTGTGTGACACATACCTCCCCTCACATATAAAACCAGTGACACTGTCACAATATATAATACTGACCCCTGTATACAGTGTATATATATATAATACTGACCCCTGTATACAGTGTATATATATATAATACTGACCCCTGTATACAGTGTATATATATATAATACTGACCCCTGTATACAGTGTTTATATATAATACTGACCCCTGTATACAGTGTATATATATATATAATACTGACCCCTGTATACAGTGTATATATATAATACTGACCCCTGTATACAGTGTATATATATAATACTGACCCCTGTATGCAGTGTATATATATATAATACTGACCCCTGTATACAGTGTATATATATATAATACTGACCCCTGTATACAGTGTGCGGGCCTGTGTGTGTGATCGGTGTATGTGCGGACCTGTGTGCGTGATCTGTATATGTGCGGGGGTGTGCGGGCCTGTGTGCTTGATCTGTGTATGTGCGGGCCTGTGTGCTTGATCTGTGTATGTGCGGGGGTGTGCGGGCCTGTGTGAGTGATCGGTGTATGTGCGTGATCTGTGTATGTGCGGGGGTGTGCGGGCCTGTGTGCTTGATCTGTGTATGTGCGGGGGTGTGCGGGCCTGTGTGCGTGATCTGTGTATGTGCGGGGGTGTGCGGGGCCTGTGTGCGTGATCGGTGTATGTGCGGGGGTGTGCGGGCCTGTGTGCGTGATCGGTATATGTGCGGCGGTGTGCGGGCCTGTGTGCTTGATCTGTGTATGTGCGGGGTGTGCGGGCCTGTGTGCGTGATCGGTGTATGTGCGGGGGTGTGCGGGCCTGTGTGCGTGATCGGTGTATGTGCGGGGGTGTCGGGCCTGTGTGCGTGATCGGTGTATGTGCGGGCCTGTGTGCTTGATCTGTTTATGTGCGGGGGTGTGCGGGGCTGTGTGCTTGATCGGTGTATGTGCGGCGGTGTGCGGGCCTGTGTGCGTGATCGGTGTGTGTGCGGCGGTGTGCGGGGCTGTGTGCGTGATCGGTGTATGTGCGGGCCTGTGTGCGTGATCGGTGTATGTGCGGCGGTGTGCGGGCCTGTGTGCGTAATCGGTGTATGTGCGGCGGTGTGCGGGGCTGTGTGCGTGATCGGTGTATGTGCGGCGGTGTGCGGGGCTGTGTGCGTGATCGGTATATGTGCGGCGGTGTGCGGGCCTGTGTGCTTGATCTGTGTATGTGCGGCGGTGTGCGGGGCTGTGTGCGTGATCGTTGTATGTGCGGCGGTGTGCGGGGCCTGTGTGCTTGATCTGTGTATGTGCGGCGGTGTGCGGGGCTGTGTGCGTGATCGGTGTATGTGCGGCGGTGTGCGGGCCTGTGTGCTTGATCGTTGTATGTGCGGCGGTGTGCGGGGCTGTGTGTGTGATCGGTGTATGTGCGGCGGTGTGCGGGGCTGTGTGCTTGATCTGTGTATGTGCGGCGGTGTGCGGGGCTGTGTGCTTGATCGGTGTATGTGCGGCGGTGTGCGGGCCTGTGTGCGTGATCCGTGTATGTGCGGCGGTGTGCGGGGCTGTGTGCGTGATCTGTGTATGTGCGGCGGTGTGCGGGCCTGTGTGCGTGATCGGTGTATGTGTGGCGGTGTGCGGGGCTGTGTGCGTGATCGGTATATGTGCGGCGGTGTGCGAGCCTGTGTGCGTGATCGGTGTATGTGCGGGGCTGTGTGCGTGATCGGTGTATGTGCGGGGCTGTGTGCGTGATCGGTGTATGTGCGGGCCTGTGTGCGTGATCGGTGTATGTGCGGGCCTGTGTGCTTGATCGGTGTATGTGCGGCGGTGTGCGGGGCCTGTGTGCTTGATCGGTGTATGTGCGGCGGTGTGCGGGGCCTTTGTGCTTGATCTGTGTATGTGCGGGGGTGTGTGCTTGATCGGTGTATGTGCGGCGGTGTGCGGGCCTGTGTGCGTGATCGGTGTATGTGCGGCGGTGTGCGTGATCGGTATATGTGCGGCGGTGTGTGCGTGATCGGTGTATGTGCGGGGCTGTGTGCGTGATCGGTGTACTGTGCGTCGGGGCCTGTGTGCGTGATCGGTGTATGTGCGGCGGTGTGCGGGGCTGTGTGCGTGATCGGTGTATGTGCGGGCCTGTGTGCGTGATCGGTGTATTTGCGGCGATGTACGGGCCTGTGTGCGTGATCGGTATATGTGCGGCGGTGTGCGGGGCTGTGTGCGTGATCGGTATATGTGCGGCGGTGTGCGGGGCTGTGTGCGTGATCGGTGTATGTGCGGCGGTGTGCGGGACTGTGTGTGTGATCTGTGTATGTGCGGCGGTGTGCGTGATCTGTGTATGTGCGGCGGTGTGCGGGGCTGTGTGTGTGATCGGTGTATGTGCGGCGGTGTGCGGGGCTGTGTGCGTGATCGGTGTATGTGCGGTGGTGTGCGGGGCTGTGTGTGTGATCTGTGTATGTGCGGTGGTGTGCGTGATCGGTGTATGTGCAGCGGTGTGCGGTGCGCTGTGTATGTGCGGGGCTGTGTGCGTGATCGGTGTATGTGCAGCGGTGTGCGGGGCTGTGTATGTGTGGCGGTGTGCGGGGCTGTGTGTGTGATATGTGTATGTGCGGTGGTGTGCGGGGCTGTGTGCGTGATCGGTGTATGTGCGGCGGTGTGTGTGATCGGTGTATGTGCGGGCCTGTGTGCGTGATCGGTGTATGTGCGGCGGTGTGTGTGGATTGGTGTATGTGCGGGCCTGTGTGCGTGATCTGTGTATGTGCGGGGCTGTGTGCGTGATCGGTGTATGTGCGGCGGTGTGCGGGGCTGTGTGTGTGATCGGTGTATGTGCGGCGGTGTGCGGGGCTGTGTATGTGCGGTGGTGTGCGGGGCTGTGTATGTGCGGCGGTGTGCGGGGCTGTGTGTGTGATCGGTGTATGTGCGGGCCTGTGTGTGTGATCGGTGTATCTGCGGTGGTGTGCGGGCCTGTCTACATGATCGGTGTATGTGCGGCGGTGTGCGGGCCTGTCTGCGTGATCGGTGTATGTGCGGCGGTGTGCGGGGCTGTGTATGTGCGGTGGTGTGCGGGGCTGTGTATGTGCGGCGGTGTGCGGGGCTGTGTGTGTGATCGGTGTATGTGCGGGCCTGTGTGTGTGATCGGTGTATCTGCGGTGGTGTGCGGGCCTGTGTGTGTGATCGGTGTATCTGCGGTGGTGTGCGGGCCTGTCTGCATGATCGGTGTATGTGCGGCGGTGTGCGGGGCTGTGTGCGTGATCTGTGTATGTGCGGCGGTGTGCGTGATCAGTGTATCTGCGGTGGTGTGCGGGCCTGTCTACATGATCGGTGTATGTGCGGCGGTGTGCGGGCCTGTCTGCATGATCGGTGTATGTGCGGCGGTGTGCGGGCCTGTCTGCGTGATCGGTGTATGTGCGGCGGTGTGCGGGCCTGTGTGCGTGATCGGTGTATGTGCGTGATCTGTGTATGTGCGGCGGTGTGCGGGGCTGTGTGTGTGTCTCCGTGTATGCAGGCATCGTCGGATGGGACTACAATTCCCATCCACCTATGCCTGCTACAGTGACAGTGACTGACACATTAGCCAATGATGGGACAGTAGTAGTCCCATCATCCGGCTAATGTGCTGAATGTAAAAAAACCCAAAACACATACATTACATACAACACATAACATTGAGCACATACTCACCTCTTCCCCGACGCCATCCATCTGTGTACCGCTCTGCCTCTGCCGCCGGGAGAGAATGACGTCACTACAGTTCATTTTCCCACTGCAATGCTGGGTGAGAAAATTCCCACGCAGCATTGCCATAAAGTGAGAGAATGAACTCAGGTAACCTCAGTGGAGACCGTCATGGGACACTCGTTATTAATTGGACTGCGTCAGACAGGGAGTTTACGGTTGTTTTATTACAGGAGATCGAGGGCGTCGCTTGGATCTGAGCGTATAATAAAGATATGAAAACCGTGTTGTGTTTTATTTCATTAAAATACTTTATTCTTATGTGTGTTGTGTTTTTTTAACCCTTTATTAATATAAGATTAATCATGGATAGGCGTCTTATTGACGCCTCTATTATTAACAGGGCTTACAATAGCAAGGTGATATTAACCCCTTATTACCCCATATCCCACCGCTACAGGGGAGTGGGAAGAGAGGGGCTAAGTGCCGGAATTGGCGCATCGTACAGATGCGCCAATTCTGGGGCGGCTGGGTGCTGGTATTTTTAGCCAGGGGGGAGCAAATATCCATGGCCCCTTCCTAGGCTATGAATATCAGCCCGCAGCTGTCTGCCTAGCCTTTCTGGCAATAAATTACTGGGGGACCCCACGTCATTTTTTTCCTATTTTTTTTTATTAACTATATTACGTTAAGATTTTGTGTGTAACTATTTATGTCCCATTCTATCATCTATCTATCTTTCTATCTTCTGGTATCTATTATCTGTGTGTAATGGAGGGCGGGTTGGACAAGAAATGACGTCACAAATCTTTTTTTTGTTAAATAACATAACTTTATTTAGCTGTCAAAAACGCATGAAAAAAAAGCATCAAAAAAGGACTCGCGTTTTCTGCCAAGAGGTGCGGATTCGGCGTGGTAAACTCCACATGCAAATCCGCACCGTGTGCACAGGCCCACTGACCCCTGTATACAGTGTCGGACTGGCCCACCGGAGAACCGGAGGATTCTCCAGTGGGCCCTGGCATCTGGGGGGCCTGGCACCTGCTGGCATACAGGGGCCAGTTGCCTAGGGCCCCCGCTGCTCCAGGGGCCCCCAGCCGGTGGCGTGTCACTAATAGCAGCACACCACGCAGCTGCCATGGGGGCCCCGTGCCAGCGGAGCAGCAGCGGGTGACAGGAGGCAGGAGCCCCTGTCCCCGCTGCTAAAGAGAAATGAATATTCACTGCTTCCCACGCCCCCATGGGGAGGGAAGCAGTGAATATCATTACTTACCTGTCACCCGCTCCAACCGCTGAGCGCCGCTGTCCTCGCGTCCTCTCTTGCTGCGATGCTCAGGCAGAGGGCGCGATGACGTCATTAGTGAGCGCCGCGCCCCCTGCCTGAGCATTCACTGCCGGAGGACCGAAGACAGCGGCGCTCAGCAGTGGACCCGGTGACAGGTAAATATCGCAGGTGCCGGGGCCCTGAGCCAGCGGAGACACCGGCACCTGTCCCCCATAGCGCGCCGGTGTCCCGCCTGCTCAGGACACCAGCACCTGGCCCCCAGCGACGAGAGGTGAGTATGTCTTTTTTTTTTTTTTTGTTGCAGCATCTATGGGGGCATAATCTATGGGGACATAATCTAAGGAGCATTTATGGGGGCATAATCCATGGAGCATCTATAGGGGCATAATCTATGGGGGCATAATCTGTGGAGCATCTATGGGAGCATAATCTATGGGGGCATAATCTGTGGAGCATCTATAGGGGCATAATCTATGGGGGTATAATCTAAGGAGCATTTATGGGGGCATAATCTATGGGGGCATAATCTGTGGAGCATTTATGGGGGCATAATCTATGGGGGCATAATCTGTGGAGCATTTATGGGGGCATAATCTGTGGAGCATTTATGGGGCATAATCTATAGGGCATAATCTAAGGAGCATCTAGGCATAATTATGGGGGCAAATAGAATCTATGGGAAATCATGGGGCATAATCTAAGGAGCATTTATGGGGGCATAATCCATGGAGCATCTATAGGGGCATAATCTATGGGGGTATAATCTAAGGAGCATTTATGGGGGCATAATCTATGGGGGCATAATCTGTGGAGCATTTATGGGGGCATAATCTATGGGGGCATAATCTGTGGAGCATTTATGGGGGCATAATCTGTGGAGCATTTATGGGGCATAATCTATAGGGGCATAATCTAAGGAGCATCTATGGGGGCATAATCTATGGGGGCATAATCTAAGGAGCATCTATGGGGGCATAATCCATGGAGCATCTATAGGGGCATAATCTATGGGG
>JARQOD010004051.1:0-58515 GCA_033576555.1 Oophaga sylvatica | reverse complement strand
CATATTAATGGGCCCTATGATTTTCCATATAAATTAACCCCCATAATGCTCCAGTTTGATGGGCCCCTATGTAATGCCCATATATGATTTCCTTATGATGGGCCCCTTTTATGATGCTCCAGTTTTTAATGGGCCCTCATATATGATGCTCCAGGTATGATGGGCTCCATATATGTTTGCTCCAGTTTTAAATTTGGGCCCCCTATATGATGCTCCGGGTTATTGGGCCTCATATATGATGCTCCAGTGTATGATGGGCCCATATATGATGCTCCAGTGTATAATGGGCCTATATATGATGCTCCGTGTATAATGGGCCCCATATATGATGCTCCAGTGTAAATGGGCCCATATATGATGCTCCAGTGTATATGGGCCCCATTTTAGTTTGCCCCAGTGTATAATGGGCCTCTTTATGATGCTCCAGTGTATAAGGGGGCCTCATATAGATGCTCCAGTGTATGATGGGCCCCATATATGATGCTCCAGTGTATGATGGGCCCCATATATGATGCTCCAGTGTATAATGGGCCTAATATATGATGCTCCAGTGTATAATGGGCCTCATATATGATGCTCCAGTGTATAATGCGCCTCATATATGATGCTCCAGGGAATAATGGGCCTCATATATGATGCTCCAGTGTATGATGGGCCTCATATATGATGCTCCAGTGTATGATGGGCCCCATATATGATGCTCCAGTGTATGATGGGCCCCATATTTGATACTCCAGTGTGTGATGGTCTCCATATATTGTGCCAAACATAAAAAAAATTAAAAATGAAATACTCACCTCGCCTCACTGGCCGCTGCTCAGCTCGAGGTACCAGCCCCCGGTACTGGCACAGGCACCGGGCCCCCATAGCATGGCGGTGTCCCCGACTGTGAATGGGCCCCCCTGCCTGCTCAGGGCCCCGGCACTTGCCCGGGTGCTGACGCCGGCCCTGAGCGGAGTTCTTCTAAGTCAGCCCCATACACGTGTATCTCATGGACATACAACTCCAGTAAGTCCTTAACAATTGTAAAGAGAGATTGAGAGTTGTTATCAGTCATTATCAGACTGCGGACCATACAGGAACCACAGTACTGAGGAGACACAGTCAGTATCAACAAGTAATCATTTATATCCAGGCACATTATAGGCGACATCTTCTCTGAGTCTGTTCTTTCTTTTCGTCTCCATGTTGTCCAGACGCCATGATGACTTTTCACATCCACATCTCGTCTCTACAGACTCTCTTTTCTCCGGTCTTCTGCAGCACATCCCCACACAGCGCCCTTTAAAAATAACAGTTATTAAAATGCCCCCTGCATAAAAAATATCTGTCCATATTTTGACCAAAATAAGCCTCTTATAGTATGTAGCCTGCACACTGTCCACCTTAATGATCTACACCCAACACACTGTCTGACATTATCAGCTATTACTGCCACATTGTCCACCCTTATGAACCACGGCCTACACCATGGTTGTCCCTCTCTAGTTTTTCCTTACTCTCTCTATATCTCCACTGTCCCCCCCATCATGCTAACCTCTCTCCATACCGTGCCATTTCATGCGACCCCTTTCCACATCTATTCTGTGCCTTTTACACACTATGCCCTCATAATGCCCACAATGTTGTCCTCTCCAAACTGTATCCCCCCACTGTTCTCCTACACGATATGATGGTAACCACAGCCGTCCATACAGTGTGGTACCCGCAACATCTCCTCAATAGACAATATGTCCACCACAGCCCCCTAATATACAGTATGATTCCCCCACAGCCCACTATACAATGATGTCCCCCACATATTCTATGTCCCCCACAGCCATACCCTCATATGTCCCCCACAGCCAACCTCTCATGTCCCCACAGCCAGCCCCTCTTATGTCAACTACATCAGCCAGTTATGTCCTCCATAGCCAGCCTCTCTTAGGTCCCCACAGCCAGCCCCTCATGTTCCCCACAGCCAGCCCCTCGTGTCCCTCAAAGCTAGCCCCTTATGTCCCCCATAATCAGCCCCTTATGTACCCATAGCCAGCCTCTCATGTGACCTCACATCCAGCCCTCCATATGTCCCCCATTCATTGACAAAATATAAAAAAGGATTATACTCACCAAATCCCAGCTCCCTGTACACCGCGGCTGCCGTCTTCTCTTGCTTCCTGTACAGCAATGGATGCTGGAAGGCGCAATGACATCACTGTACAGCGCCATTCGTCATCCCCTTTGTGCGCAGTCTCCTTCAGGGTGCAGGCCGGAAGTGACCTGAGTTCTGCTGGAGATCTTGACAGGGCAGGGAGCCGATTACAGCTCCTCTGCTCCAGTCCTGGACACCGCGACTCTGACATCAATTGCATTTGCGTCTGATAGAAGTGAATACGATTGAGTGCAGGGAGGTAACGACGGCCGGGTGCAGGCAGGGAGAGGGGTGAGCGGCATTCAGACATGGCACTTTTTTTCTCCTCAAAGTGCGCCCCCTTCAGGGAGGCAGGTGGAAGCGCCCTAGGTGGGTGCCTACCCTGCCTACACCTTGTCCCGGCAAAGGCTACAGTCGTTGGTTCTGCAGTAACTCATGAAATTTGGGTGTTGGTATCAACTCAAGTCTGCAAGGAGGTTATTGTTGTGAGCTGCAAAAACATTCAGCTGCTGGAAATAAAGCAAATGTAGGAATTTAATCAATCTTGTAATTGTGTTTTCATTTCTCAGCAGTAGTGTTGAGCGATACTGCTCGATATCTAAAAATATCGGATCAGAATGGTATCGCCGATATCACTAAATATCGTCGATATCCGATTCCGATACCGGAAGTCCCATGTAAATCTATGGGAACCAAATATCGACATTAAAAAAAACCATTCTTGCCTTGTTGGTTAATTGTACATGAAGGAAAACAACAAAGACTAATGTATAATGTATTGGGGGAGGTTGAGGAGACAATAAAGGCATACATGTTTAACCCAATGCATTGGAATAGCATTAATATATTTTTTTTTGGAAATACGTTTGGATTGACTAACAAATTGACAATGTTGTTAACCTTTTTTCTATTTTGGCAAATATGTATGTTTCACAACTTCCATGCTCTTCACCTTTTTAACTTTTGCCAGTGTCACACTTTCTCCTTCATAATCTTCAGCAGCATCATCTTTCTCATCAAATTATTCTTCATCTTCACCTTCTTAATCTTCTTCTTAACCCCTTAAGGACAGAGCCATTTTGCAGCTTAATGACCGGGCCAATTTTTACAATTCTGACCACTGTCACTTTATGAGGTTATAACTCTGGAACGCTTTAACGAATCCCGCTGATTCTGAGATTGTTTTTTCGTGACATATTGTACTTCACGTTAGTGGTAAAATTTCTTTGATATGACTTGTGTTTATTTATGAAAAAAACGGAAATATGGCGAAAATTTTGAAAATTTAACAATTTTCAAACTTTAAATTTTTATGCCCTTAAATCAGAGAGATATGTCTCACAAATTTCTTAATAAATAACATTTCCCACATGTCTACTTTACATCAGCACAATTTTGGGACCAAATTTTTTTTTGTTACGAAGTTATAAGGGTTAAAAGTTGACCAGCGATTTCTCATTTTTACAACACCATTTTTTTTTTAGGGACCACATCACATTTGAAGTCACTTTGAGGGGTCTATATGATAGAAAATACCCAAAAGTGACACCATTCTAAAAACTGCACCCCTCAAGGTGCTCAAAACCACATTCAAGAAGTTTATTAACCCTTCAAGTGCTTCACAGGAGCTGAAGCAATGTGGAAGGAAAAAATTGACATTTAACTTTTTTTGCAAAAGCTTTACTTTGGAACCAAGTTTTTTTATTTTCACAAGTGTTAAAAGAAAAAATGAACCACAAAATTTGTTGTACAATTTCTTCTGAATACTTCGATACGGAACTTATCTAGATGTGTGGTGAGCACTTTGAACCTCCAAGTGATTCACACAAGTTTATAACGTAGAGCCGTGAAAATAAAAAATCATATTTTTTCCACAAAAATCTTTTCACCCCAATTTTTATTTTCCCAAGGGTAACAAGACCCCAAAAGTTTTTGTGCAATTTGTCCTGAGCATGCCGATACCCCATATGTTGGGGTAAACCACTTTTTGGGCGCACGGCAGAGGTCGCAAGGGAAGGAGCTCCGTTTGACTTTTTCAACGCGGAATTGGCTGGACGCCATGTCGCATTTGTAGAGGCCCTGATGTGTCTAAACAGTGGAAACCCCCCACAAGTGACCCCATTTTGGAAACTAGACCCCTAAGGAACTTATCTAGATGTGTGGTGAGCACTTTGAAGCCCCAAGTGCTTCACAGAAGTTTATAACGCCCGGGCGTGAAAATAAAAAATCATATTTTTTCCACAAACCTGATCGTTTAGTCCCCAATTTTTTATTTTCACAAGGGTAACAGGAGAAATTGGACAACAAAAGTTGTTGTACAATTTGTCCTGAGTATGCTGATACCCCATATATGGGGGGGACCACTGTTTGGGCGCACGGCAGGGCTTGGAATGGAAGCAGCACCGTTTGACTTTTTCAAACCAAAATTGGCTGGAATTGAGATTGGACACCATGTCGCGTTTGGAGAGCCCCTGATGCGCCTAAACAGTGGAAACCCCCCACAAGTAACACCATTTTGGAAACTAGACCACCTATGGAACTTATCTAGATCCGCTGTGAGCACTTTGAACTCCCAAGTGTTTCACAAAAGTTTATAATGCCTGGGTGTGAAAAAAAAAAAAAACAATTTTCCACAAAAATGATTTTTTAGTCCCAAATTTTTGATTTTTCACAAGGAAATTGGACCCCAAAAGTTGTTGTCCAATTTGTCCTGAGTACGCTGATACCAAATATGTGGGGGGGGGAAACTGTTTTGGCGCACAGCAGGGCTTGGAAAGGAAGTAATAACGTTTTGGAATGCAGACGTTGGTGGGGGTCATGTTCCGTTTGCAGTGCCCCAGATGAGCCTAAACAGTGGAAAACCCCCACAAGTGACCCCATTTTGGAAACTAGACCCCATAAGGAACTTATCTAGATCTGTGGTGAGCACTTTGAACCTCCAAGTGTTTCACAAAAGTTTATAATGCCTGGGTGTGAAAAAAAAAAATCAATTTTCCACAAAAATGATTTTTTAGTCCCAAATTTTTGATTTTTCACAAGGAAATTGGACCCCAAAAGTTGTTGTCCAATTTGTCCTGAGTACGCTGATACCAAATATGTGGGGGGGGGAACTGTTTTGGCGCACAGCAGGGCTTGGAAAGGAAGTAATAACGTTTTGGAATGCAGACGTTGGTGGGGGTCATGTTCCGTTTGCAGTGCCCCAGATGAGCCTAAACAGTGGAAACCCCCACAAGTGACCCCATTTTGGAAACTAGACCCCTTAAGGAGCTTATCTAGATGTGTGGTGAGCACTTTGAACCCCCTAGTGCTTCACAGAAATTTATAAACGCAGAGCCGTGAAAATGAAAAATCATTTTTTTTCTCAAAAATGATTTTTTTAGCCAGCTATTTTTTATTTTCCCAAGGGTAATCGGAGAAATTAGAACCCCAAAATTGGTGTGCAATTTGTCCTGAGTACGCTGATACCCCATATGTTGGGGTAAACCACTGTTTGGGCACACGGCAGGGCTCGGAAGGGAGGGAGCGCCATTTGACTTTTTGAACGCCACATCGTGTTTGGAGACCCCCTGATGTGCCTAAATAGTGGAAATCCCTCAATTCTAGCTCCAACCCTAATCCCAACACACCCCTAACCCTAATCCCAACCCTAATCCTAACCTAAATCCCAACCCTAATTCCAACCCTAATTGTAACCCTAACCTTAATTATAACCTAAAATTATAACCCTAACCCTAATTGTAACCCTAACCCTAATTCTAACCTAATTATAACCCTAACCCTAAGGCTAAGTTCATTTTGCGTTTTACCAGCCCGTTCAACACATAGCGTTGACGGGCTGGTAATGGTATAGCATAACGCGATCGCATTATGCTATACCCGCTAGCGCAGAGGAATCAGCAGATGATTCATCTGCGCTAGCGGTGACGGAGCCCAAACGCTGCAGCCCGCGTCCGAGGCTCCGTCACTGAATGATGGCACGTCGCAAAACGCATGCCGCTTTACGGCATGCGTCGCGATGCGCCCTCAAATGGGGGTGAATGGCAGCGTTAACGGACTGCGTTACACCGCGTTATACCGCGGTGTAACGCAGTCCGTCTAACGGACTGCCACAACGCAGTATGAACCCAGCCTAACCCTAACGCTAATTATAACCCTTACCCTAAGGCTGCTTTCACACTTCCGGCGGGCGCCTGTCGGCGCCCCCGGCATTTTGCCGCAGCGCCGCATCAGAATACCTGATGCGCCGCCGGCGGTCGCATGCGGTTTTTTGCCGGATGGTTTCTGATGCCCGGAGACATCAGAAACCATCCGGCAAAAACAAAAAAACGTTACATGCAGCGTTTTGTCCGGCCGCCGCAATGTACATTTGCGCCGCATCCGGACAAAACCGCATGCAACGCATTGACATGCGGCGCCATCCGGCGCTAATGCAAGTCAATGCAAAAAAAACGCATGCGGCGCATCAGATTTTCTGATGCGGCGCTGCGGCTAAATGCCGGGGGCGCCGTCAGGCGCACACCGGATGTGTGAAACCAGCCTAATGCTAACCCTAACCCTAATTATAACCTTAACCCTAATTATAACCCTAACCCTAACAGAAAAATGAAAATAAATATAATTTCTACTTTTTATTATATGTCCCTAACTAAGGGGGTGATAAATGGGGGGGTTATGTACTGTTTTTTTTATTTTGATCACTGTGATAGTTTATCACAGTGATCAAAATGTACTTTTATGAGAATGAATGAAAAAAAATTTGAATCTGCCGCCAAAGCAGATCGGCGGGCGCACTGCGCATGCGCCCGCCATTTTTTTTTTTTGCAGGGAGAAGAAGCCGGGATCCTGGGGCCTGCGGGAGGACGGAGGACACCGGTAAGTATATGGGGGGGCGATCGGGGGACCGGGGGACCCTCATTTTCTCCCCTCTGATGTGCGATCACATCAGAGGGGAGAGAAATCATTTTTTTTTTTTTTTTTTTTTTTGCGATCGCGGCTATGCTTGCATAGCCGCGATCGCAACACCGGGATCGGTGAATACCGACCCGGATCATGTTCTCTGGGGTCTCGGCTACCCCCGGTAGCCGAGACCCCAGAGAATATTTGCCCATCCCCCACCAGCACAGCGGCACATAGCGGCGGGCGCACTGGGCATGCGCCCGCCATTGTCTTAACGGCGCCGGCACCGGGGGACACCGGAGGGCCCGGGGGCCACATGGATCTTATAGGGGGCCACATGGGGGTCCTGGGGACCCTTTTTCTCTGTCCTCTGATGTCCGATGACATCAGAGGACAGAGAAATTAAATGGCACAACTTTTTTTTTTTTTTTGTTGCGGTCGCCGTTATAGGGTTAATAACGGCGATCGCAACATCGGTGTCGGTAAAAACCGACCCGATTCATGTTCTCTGGGGTCTCGGCTACCCCCGGTAGCCGAGACCCTGGAGAAAATGCGCCTCTGGGGGGCGCTATTCACTTTTTCCACAGCGCCGTTAATTAACGGCGCTGTGGTTTAAGTACCCTTAATGACCGCCGTTAAAAGGCGTATCGGCGGTCGTTAAGGGGTTAAACTTCTTGCTATTCATGTTTTTGTTTACATTACTCATATTGTTATTATTAAACTAATTAATCTTCTTCATATTCAAATTCTTCATCTTCTTCCTCTTCATCTTTTTCATCATATTCTTATTTGTGACAGAGATTCCTGTACTTGTAATCTGTAAAAGTATGAATTGTTCATCCTTCCGTTCTTGCTGTCACAAAAGATTTAAATTACAACAGTATTTGTCCGTGTTCAGTTTAGCCTGCAGCAGCAGGCATTTTCCAGGGGCACCACGAGGAGGAACGGACTCACCCCCATACACTGCTTAGTCTTCTTCTGCTTAGAATTTAGAGCATATATTTTGCTCTTCATTTTGGTCTTATACTTCATGTTCTTCTGCTTTTTGATCTTCTGCTTATTGTTCTTCTGTCTCTTGTTCTGTATCTTGTAGTTTGTCTTAACCTTCTTTGTCCTGTTGGTGATCTTCTTCTGGGTAATCTTTTATTTTTTCTTTGTGATGGTGTTCAGGCTGGTTGGCTTCATGCTCGTCGTCCTTGTTGTCGTCATCTTCTTCTGGGTGGTCTTTAAGGTCGTCTAATTTCCGAGAAACAGCTGACGTTACTGGAACCCTGACGGGTATCAGATGGAGCAAGAGACAATGGAAGTAACGAGGACCAGCTGACTGTACTGGATCCCGGACGGGTAGCAGAAGGAAAAGAGGCAATGTCACAACCGAGTACCAGCTGACGTTACTGTGACACGGTTACTAAGCAGGAGGTACCTGTGCTCCAAAGCACTACCAAGGACCAGCAGACGTTGGTGGAACTCGGATACGGAGATGGAGGCACCTAGGCCAAAGGCACTGGGGAGAACCAGTTGACGGTACTGGACCCCGGACGGGTAGAAGAACGCACCCATGAAAATGTAAGTTGACAGGACGCAAGCCGTCCGCAGTTACCGAATCACACAGTCCTACAGTGGGTGCTTGTCCTATTGTCACAATGGAAACCGCCTTTATTTACATATCCCACAGCACACATAGGAATCACCTAAACTGCAGGCACCATAGAATCGGCTAACCCGAATGCAACACGACAGCACAACTTATTGGAGGATAATTGACGTTCACACTGCCAGGAAACAGCTGTCGTGCTGTAACCAGGCTGGCCATGAGTCAGTACCCCTGCCAATTACTTACGAGCAACAAATGGCGGTGTTGTAGCCCAGGGAGTAGAGTTCAGGTGGTAGAAAGATGAACATAACAGGAGACATGGAAAACGTTGCCAAACAGTTATTTAATCTGAAAACGGACAGGCAAATTCAGGTGAGATCCATGCCTTGTTCATTTTCAGAAAAGTAAGCTGGTCTACATTGTCTGAGGATAGTCGCATGCGACGGTCTGTTACTACACCACCTGCAGCACTAAAGACGCGCTCAGATAATACACCGGCAGCAGGGCAAGCCAGCACCTCCAATGCATACTGGCTAAGCTCTGGCCATGTATCCAACTTAGAGACCCAAAATTTGAAAGGGGAAGAGGCATCTGGGAGTACACTTAGAGGGAAAGCCAAGTAGTCTGTCACCATCTTACGGAAACGTTTCTTCCTGGTGACTGGAGCCGTCTCGGATGGTGTAGACCTTGCTGGCGCTGTCACAAAACTTTTCCACATTTGTAACATACAGCTCTTGCCCTGTGCAGAGGCGCTGCTTCTGCTCCCTCTTGTTGTAGAGGTGTCTACACTGCCTCGACGCACAGAGCTGCTTTGTAAAGCAGTAGCAGCAGCAGCGCTCTCGGCTGGAATGTACAACAGTATGGATTGCACCAGTGTGTCTTGGTACTCCTGCATTTTACGGTCCCGGTTCACCGGTGTGATGAGGGTTTGTAAGTTGTCCCGGTAGCGAGGGTCTAGGAGGGTGTACACCCAATAATCTGACGTGGTGAGAATGTGGGCGATGCGGCGGTCGTTTCTCAGGCACTGAAGCATGAAATCAACCATGTGCTGCAGACTCCCAACTGGCCAACAAAGGCTGTCCTCTGGAAGAGGCGTCATCTCTGCCTCCTCTGCATCACCCCACCCTCGCTCTACATACTGACTAGAGCGTTGTGTACCTCCCTCTGTAGGGATTTCTTCCTCCTCCATTGACTCCTCCTCCTCCTCATCCTCCTCACAAAGTGAGCCCTGCCCAGCCCTTTGTGAGGAACCACGTTGGGCTGACTGTCCTGAAGGTAATTGAATTTGTGACTCCTCATCCTCCACCTCTTCCAAAACCTCTTCCTTTAGTGCTTTCAGTGATTTCTGAAGCAGGCAGATAAGGGGGACAGTCATGCTGACTAGTGCATCATCTGCACTCGCCATCCGCGTTGAGACATCAAACGCACGTAAAACGTGGCAGATGTCCTTCATAGAGGCCCACTCAGTAGTGGTGAAGTGTGAACGGCGCAAATTGCGAGTTGATTGCGCCTGTTGGAGCTGATACTCCATTACTGCTGGCTGCTGCTCACACAACCGCTCCAACATATGTAACGTGGAATTCCACCTGGTGGGTACGTCACATATGATGCGATGTTCAGGAAGGCGAAATCTGACTTGCAGAGCTGCAATGCGCGATCTGGCCATGCTGGAACGTCGCAAGTGAGCGCACTCTAGGCGGACCTTGTGCAGCAGTGCATCAAGTTCCGGATAGTCCCTCAAAAAAACTCTGCACGACCAAGTTGAGCACATGTGCCAGACATGGTATGTGAGTGAGGTTGCCAAGGCCCAGAGCTGCCACCAGATTTCGGCCATTGTCACACACTACCAAGCCTGGCTGGAGATTAGCTGACTTTAACCACACGTCGCTCTCCTGCTTGATGGCATCCCAGAGCTCCTGCGCTGTGTGGCTTCGATTCCCCATGGAAATTAATTTCAGGACGGCCTGTTGACGTTTTGCCACGGCTGTGCTCATATCGGTCGCAACAGGTAAGCGTTCACGGGTCCATGTGGAGGTATACCGTGACAGCTCGTGCAGCGATGATTCTGAGGAACTGGAGTAGGAGGAGGAATCAATGTGTACAGACTGGATTCCTGCAATGCTTGGAGTTGGCAGAACACGTACAGCACCACTGGCAAGATCTGTACCCGGCTCCACAACATTGACCCAATGGGCAGTGAGGGAAAGGTATCGTCCCTGGTCATGGGTACTGGTCCACGCATCGGTGGTCAGGTGGACCCTGCTACTGACGGCATTTAGTAGCGCATGTTTAATGTTTCCCTCGACATTTTTTGCAGAGCAGGGACAGCTTGCCTGCTGAAATAAAATCGGCTTGGCACATTATATTGTGGGACTGCCAATGCCATAAAGTTCCTGAAACTGTCAGTCTCCACCAGCCTGAATGACAGCATTTCAAGGGACAGGAGTTTTGCAATGCCAGCATTCAGAGCCTGTGCTCGTGGATGGTTTGCCGAGTATGGCCGTCTTTTATCCCATGCCTGTGGTACCGATGGCTGTTTTTTTGTTCTGGGAGTGTAACGATGACTGTGAACTTGCTGCTGTGGGTGGAATAACAGTTTGTCTATGGACAACAGTGACCGAGGTTCTTCCATGGAGATCCTGTGAGGAAGCCGAACCAGGTGTGTGTGAGCTGGAGGTAGAGGCTCGAACACGACCTGAAGATGTAGGTGCTGCTGTAGGTTGGCCTACATCTACAGTGTGTCTTTGTAACTCAGCTACGTGCTTTGTCCGTACATGTTTCCACATATTTGTGGTATTCAGGTTACTGATATTTTTACCTCTTTTAACTTTTTGCTTACACAGCTTGCATTGAACATAGCAAATATCATCTACAAGTCTGTCAAAAAAGGACCACGCAGTGCAAGTCATGGGAGCGCCAATTTTGACATTTCTAAGAGAACTGCTCCCAACAGGTGCCAAACTGGAGGCTACAGGCAAGCGAGTCTGCAGCCTACCTCTCCCTCCTCTTTGTACCGTTGGGACAATCTCTTCCTCAGAGCTGCTCCCACCACCTTCCTGTTGCTCACGCCATGTTGGGTCTCGGACTTCATCATCTCCACTACCTTCTTCCAACACCTGCTGCTGTTGCATGGTCTGGGCAGCACCATGCTCCACAAAACCTGGCACCTGAGTCTCATCATCATCATAAGATGCGTTCTGCGGTGTGCTGTCCATCGGCACTGGCTCACCCGCCTCTTCAGATTGAGAGAGACACAGCTGTTGCGCATCACTGCATACTCCCTCTTCTTCAAATTACAGAATGCTGCTTGCCTGTGCCCGTGTTTGCGAGCCAACAGATTCTGAGAACAGAAGCAGAGACTCAGCTGGCTCCTGTACAGAACTCTGTGACTGCCTGGGCAATTTGACAGGCGGTGAACAGACAGATGGTTGCTCAACAGTGTTGTGTTCCTGAGAGGAGGTGGAAGGAATTGAAGTCGATGCATTGGCTGCCATCCAACCAACAACGGCTTCAATTTGTTCTTCCCGCAGCAGGGGGGCACGCCGAGCTCCTACCAAAGTGCGCATAAAGGAACGCTCATGGGTAAAACTGGTGGATGCTGTGTCACTGAGGGCGGCAGCAGCACAGAATTCCCACGTCTCTCCTGCTGAAACTCCACGGCCACGACCACGTGCCTTACTCACTGACTTCTTCATCTTGGTAGATTGATAAAGAAAGTCAGAAAAGTTATAGGCCTAAGTGTGGTTATTACGCAGAGACTGAAGTAAACACTGAAACACAACTGTTCACAATCTGTGAAAGGCTACTCCTTTGTCTACTTCTATAGTGTTTGCAACCAATGTATTGGATACGGATGGAAGCGCGTCACACTAATAGATTATATTTTAAATGGAATGGAGCAGAACCAATTGGAGATAAATGAAAAGGATGAGGCACTGAGACACGCTCAGCAGAGTACAAGCAGCAGTGCTTGAACAAGTAACTGGAGCGTGATGTGCACTCAAAAAATAAAAAACACAGACTGAAGTGAACACTGAAACACAACTGTTCACAATCTGTGAAAGGCTACTCCTTTGTCTACTTCTATAGTGTTTGCAACCAATGTATTGGATACGGATGGAAGCGCGTCACACTAATAGTTAAATTGCATGGAGCTGCAAGAATTACACTGAAGAAAAAAAAAAAGAGTCTGTGAGTGACACGTGCAGATGCCTACAGACAGCGTTGGATGCAGAGCAAACTGCAGCGTCACCTGCACTCACACACACCTTGCAGAGCTGTTAAAACAACACTGCAGGCAAAAGGAAGCTTTACACAGCGGTTGGTGCTAGCCTGCCTACAGCACAGTACACTAAATCGCAATCTCTAACTGTCCCTCAGAGTCAGCACAGCAGCGTTCTGTCCCTTACTGAATTCACAGCACAGTGACGCTAAAATGACGGCGGCGCCTTTTATAGTGCATTCTGACATCATTTCAGCATCCAATCACAGCCATGCCATTAGTTAACATGACCGCAGCAGTACAGGATGTGCCCACACTTCTTAGGATTCCTCATTGGCTGACTAAAATCACATTGCCTCGCAAAGAATTATGGGAACTTCCGATTCCGGTATACGATATATGGAAAATATCGGAACTAAGTATCGAAAGGCCGATAGAGCTAATATCGGCCGATACCCGATACTTGCGGTATCGTATCGCTCAACACTACTCAGCAGTGTCAAGATTTCATATTGCGGTCAGTAAATAGGAACATTCTTGTTTAACAAATTCACGACCGTAAAACATAAACATACATCATATGGGTATAGGGACTGCATTGAGCGGGCTCAGGAGGTGGGCCTGCTTCATACATGGGTGCTGACTGTGTTATATAGCCAGCACCTGTGTATACCATCAGCGACCAGAGCAAGCTCCATCCACTGTTTAACCATTTAAACGGCACAATCCTTCAGGCTCCCATCGCCACCCCTTAGACGCAATTGTGTGATGCCGATAGGTTGCTGACTGAAGGTCCCCATCGCTGCCATATACAGCTCTGGCAAAAATTAAGAGACCACTACAAAAATTTCAGTTTGTCTGAGTTTTCGCTTTATATTTTTGAGTAAAATGTAAATTGCTCTTTTATTCTATAAACTACTGACAACATGTCTCCGAATTTCCAAGCAATAAATTTTGTATTTATTTTCAGAAAATGAGAAATGGTCAAAATAACAAAAAAATACAGTGCTTGCAGACCTCAAATAATGCTAAGAAAACAAGTTCATAATCATTTAGAAACAACAATATGAACATTTTAACTCAGGAAGAGTTCAGAAATCAATATTTTGTGGAATAACTATGATTTTTAATCACAGCTTTCATGCGTCTTGGCATGCTTTCCACCAGTCTTTCACACTGCTTTTGGGTGACCTTATGCCACTCCTGGTACAGAAATGTAAGCAGTTCTTTGTTTGATGGCTTGTGATTATCCATCTTCCTCTTGATTACATTCCAGAGGTTTTCAATGGGGTTCAGGTCTGGAGATTGGGCTGGCCATGACAGGGATTTGATGTGGTGGTTCTTCATCCACACATTGATTGACCTAGCTGTGTGGCATGGCACATTGTCCTGCTGGAAAAAACAGTCCTCACAGTTGGGAAACATTGCCTGAGCAGAAGGAATCAACTGTTTTTCCAGGATAACCTTGTATGCGGCTTGATTCATACGTTCTTTGCAAAGATTAACCTGCCCAATTCCAGCCTTGATGAAGCATCCCCAATCATCACAGATCCTCCACCAAATTCCACAGTGGCTGCAAGACACTGTGGCTTGTACGCCTCTCCAGGTCTCCGTCTAACTATTAGACGACCAGGTGTTGGGCAAAGCTGAAAATTAGCCTCATCAGAGTAGATTACCATACTCCAGTCCTCTATGGTCCAATCCTTATGGTCTTTGGCAAACTTCAGCCTGGCTCTCCTTTGCTTCTCATTGATGAAAGCCTTTTTTCTAGCTTTACATGACTTGAGCCCTGCCTCTAGGAGCCTGTTACAAACTGTTCTTGCCATGCACTTCACCCCAGCTGCCATTTGCCATTTCTTTTGTAGGTCACTTCTTGTCATCCTGCGGTTGCTGAGTGACATTCGAATAAGATGACGGTCATCCCGGTCAGTGGAGAGTAGTTTTCGCCCTCTGCCGGTCTGTAGCTTTGTTGTCCCGAATGTCTGCTGCTTGACCTTGTTGTAATGGACAGCCATCTTAGAAATTTTAAGGATGGGAGGCAACATGACGCTCAGTGTATCCCTCTGCTAGTAAAGCCAGAATTGAGCCCTTTTCCTCTCTCAAGACTTTTCTTTTCAACGCCTTTGGCATGGTTAAAAGTTATTTTTTCATTCCTATTACTTTTGGGATATTACTAGCACTTGTTTTGCCATCCAGCTTGTCCTATTGCAAGAGGATTGTGAACACCATAGCAGTATTTTTTATACTTTCCTTCGTTAAATAAGATTTGGTTCAGGTGATCACCTAATCAGAAGCACATTAAGTAGAATGAGGTGTGCTCTGGTAGGAATAAAACGGACACTGGAATGGAATGGCTGTCAGACATGTAGAGAAGCTGATTTTTATAAAACTGTGCAGTGGTCTCTTAATTTTTGCCAGAGCTGTATATACAGTCATGGACAAAAGTTTTGAGAATGACACAAATATTAAATTTTTACAAAGTCTACTGCTTCACTTTTTCTAATTGCAAATTGCATATACTCCAGAATGTTATAAAGAGTGATCAGCTTAACAGCAATTACTTGCAAAGTCAATATTTGGCTAGAAAATGAACTTTATCCCCCAAAACACATTTCAACATCATTGCAGCCCTGCCCTAAAAGGACCAGCTAACCTCTTTTCAGTGATTGCTCCATTAACACAGGTGTGGGTGTTGATGAGGACATGGCTGGAGATCAATCTGTCATGATTAAGTAAGAATGACACCACTGGACACTTTAAAAGGAGGCTGGTGCTTGGCATCATTGTTTCTCTTCTGTTAACCATGGTTCTCTCTAAAGAAACACGTGCAGTCATCATTGCAATGCACAAAAATGGCCTAACAGGGAAGAGTATCGCAGCTAGAAAGATTGCACCTCAGTCAACAAACTATCGCATCATCAAGAACTTCAAGGAGAGAGGTTCCATTGTTGCCAAAAAGGCTCCAGGGCGCCCAAGAAAGACCATCAAGCGCCAGGACGTCTCTTAAAAGTGTTTCAGCTGCGGGATCGGGCTACCAGCAGTGCAGAGCTTGCTCAGGAATGGCAGCAGGCAGGTGTGAGTGCATCTGCACGCACTGTGAGGTGGAGACTCTTGGAGCAAGGCCTGGTCTCAAGGAGGGCAGCAAAGAAGCCACTTCTCTCCAGAAAAAACATCATGGACAGACTGATATTCTGCAAAAGGTACAGGCAGTGGGACTGCTGAGGACTGGGGTAAAGTTATTTTCTCTGATGAATCCCCTTTTCGATTGTTTGGGACATCAGGAAAACGCCTCATTCGGAGAAGACAAGGTGAGCGCTACCACCAGTCTTGTCTCATGCCAACTGTTAAGCATCCTGAAACCATTCATGTGTGGGGTTGCTTCTCAGCCAAGGGAATCGGCTCTCTCACAGTCTTGCCTAAAAACACAGCCATGAATAAAGAATGGTACCAGAATGTCCTCCAAGAGCAACTTCTCCCAACCCTCCAAGAGCAGTTTGGTGATCAACAATGCCTTTTCCAGCATGATGGAGCACCTTGCCATAAAGCAAAGGTGATAACTAAATGGCTCAGGGAACAAAGCATAGAGATTTTGGGTCCATGGCCTGGAAACTCCCCAGATCTTAATCCCATTGAGAACTTGTGGTCAATCATCAAGAGACGGGTGGACAAACAAAAACCTAAAAATTCTGACAAAATGAAAGCATTGAATGTGCAAGAATGGATTGCTATCAGTCAGGATTTGGTCCAGAAGTTGATTGAGAGCATGCCAGGGAGAATTGCAGAGGTCCTGAAGAAGAAGGGTCAACACTGCAAATATTGACTTGCTGCATTAACTCATTCTAACTGTCAATATAAGCTTTTGTTACTCATATGTTTGCAATTATTATATTTCTGTCTGTGATAAAAACATCTGTCAAACACACATAAAAACCAGAGGGCAGCAGATCATGTGAAAATATAATATTTGTGTCATTCTCAAAACTTTTGGCCATGACTGTACTCACCTGTACTAATAGGAGATTGCTACGCTAGTGAGCAAAAGGGTAACAAGGTTTTGAACTTTTGACTTTCAGGCTCCATATCTCACCATCTACGTGAGACTACCATCATTATATGGACCATCATCTTCTATCTCATACAAAAATTTGACTAGCGACTATTTAGCATAAGATTAGTTATGCAAATTCTTCTCATGTCACTGCATTGTTACGGTTTTGCTCCTGGTGGTGGAAAATTCTTTTTCTTCCTGTATACTACAAATTACAACCTGTTCTCACATTTCCTAATAGCTCAGTGTATTATTTCACAAAGTCACTGGTTCGAATGGGGAGCACCATAAGTTCTCCAGAAAAGACAGATCATCCATCATGATGTGTCTGCCAAGAACTTGCAAACGATCGTGAGCACCAGCCATTTGGAAGAATACAAATAAGTTTGTCTATTTTCAGAAAAAGATGGAATACAGCAAATCATCACAGCGTCATTGGTATCAGTACGGTGTCAATCATGGCCACCGATAATGTGGATCACAACGCCATACATGTAGAGCACATACATTTGGAAGAGACGAAATAAAGGTTTGAATCTATTCAAATCATCAAGAGATGGCTCAACTTGCAAAAAAGTCCAAAAGTGTATCATAAGTGTCATCAGTGATTGGTGTGATGAGACAGTCATGAGAGGCTCGTATGCAACGTCGAGAAAAGTGAGATCACAGCGTCCATGCAGCACTGAGGAACGCACTTACAAGTTTTGGAAGGCCTGAAAAGGGATGAATCAACTCAAATCATCATAGAAGTCAAATTGCCAAAAAAGTCCAAATGTGAGTGTAGGATTGTTAAACAGATGATTTGGAGTGAGAGACAGTCAATAACTAGGCTCTGAGGGGTGGAACTGGTTTCAGAAGAAACAAGAAAAAAGGGTCTAGCGGATCGAGAAATTAGGAACTGTCAGTTTTGTGGAGGAAGCCGATGATATCTGGGGATGTTTACAGCCAAATACATTGGATGCATGACCAAGTCAATGCTGGCCTCAATGCTGAGCTATAGGGGAGTTGTATGATTCGGTAGCTGAGGAGAGCAGGAAAAAACGCGAATACACCAGAGAGGTTGGAATCTATTGGATTGCAGTACCCTGACTAACCACACAACTAAAGGCAGCCGTGGAGCGTTCCTACGATGGTTCTAGACGCCTCGTCACAGCCTGAGAGGTTAACTACGCCTAAAGATAGAAAGAGGAAAGCTATCTGCCCCGGAGCAGATCCCCAAAGAACATAGGAAGCCCCCAAACATGTAATGGCGGTTAGACAAGAGGAAATACAGACAGAAAATAGTATGAGCAAACGTTGGGGCCCAATCTGCCTAGACAGAAAAGGATAGGAAGGATACTCACTGCAATCCAAAAAAAACCCTAAAAAAAAGCCAACGCTACTAATTGCAAAAACACCTGAGATCACACGACCTCTACCACCTAAATCAGTTCTCTGGTGTAACAAAACTAAGCCGCAGCCACTGAAAAAATTGGAAAAGGCAAATGAACAAACAACAGTGGCTCCAGCGGAACTGAGAGGAGCCCCAAGCCCCCCGGAGGGGAACCTGGCTAACCTCACAGAAATGCAGAGAAATATGCAAAAGGAAAGCACAAAAACAAAAACAGAAAATATCTTATCTGAAAGCAGAAGAAGAGGCAAGACTCAGCAAGCTTCCAAGTGAACCAGGAACACAGTTGAGACAAGAACAATTGATCACCGGCAACCATCATGGGAGGGAACCTCCCTTATATCCAGCCAGTCTGTGATTCCTGATTGCCAATCCTCATTGAATGGTTCAGTACTGTTTGTAACCACCAGGGGGAGCTTCTGCTCAGAATTCATTTCTAAAACATTCACAACAGTACCCCCCCCCTTGAGGAGGGGTCACCGAACCCTCATTTGTGCAACCAGGTCAGTCAGGATGAGCTCTGTGATACGCACGGATCAGTCTCCTAGCATGGATGTCCGAAGCAAACACCCAAGAATTGTCCTCCTGACCATAACCTCTCCACTTAACCAAATACTGGAGTTTCCGCCTAGAAAAACGAGAATCCAATATTTTCTCAACCACATACTCCAGATTGCCCTCAACCAAAACAGGGTCAGGAGGCGCAACCTTAGGAACCACTGGCTCGACAAACCTCTTCAATAAGGACTTGTGGAACACGTTATGGATCTTAAATGTCCCTGGAAGAAGTAAACGAAAGGAAACAGGATTAAGAATCTCCATGATCTTATAAGGTCCAATGAACCTAGGCGTAAACTTAGGAGATGCAACTCTCATACGGATATTTCTTGAGGACAACCAGACCAAGTCCCCCACTTTAAACCGAGGACCATCAGTCCTATGCCGGTTGGCAAACCACTGGGCCTTCTGAGAGAGGGACAACCTCTCCACTACCTGGTCCCAAATCTGCTGCATATGCTCCACAACAGAGTCAACACCTGGACAGACAGAAGCCTCCGTCTGTCCCGAAGAATATTGAGGGTGAAACCCAAAATTGCAGAAAAATGGAGACATCAAAGTGGCAGAGCTAGCCCTATTATTAAGAGCAAACTCAGCCAAAGGCAAAAAAGAGACCCAGTCATCTTGATCAGCAGACACAAAGCATCTCAGATAAGTCTCCAATGTCTGGTTTGTTCTCTCAGTTTGTCCATTGGTCTGAGGATGAAAAGCAGAGGAGAAAGACAATTGAACACCAAGTTTAGAACAAAAAGTCTCCAAAATCTGGAAACAAACTGGACTCCTCTGTCAGACACAATGCCGTGTAACCGAACCACGTGCTGAAGGAACAAAGAAACCAATTCGGAGGAGGAAGGCAACTTAGGTAATGGCACAAGATGTATCATCTTGGAAAACCTATCACAAATCACCCAGATAACGGTCATTCTCTGAGAAACAGGGAGGTCGGAAATAAAATCCATAGAGATATGGGTCCATGGTCTCTTGGGCACAGGTAATGGCATCAACAAACCACTAGAGCGAGAGCAAGGCTTGGAGCAAGAGCAAGTCCCACAGGACTGCACAAATTCCCTGACGTCACGAGACAAAGTAGGTCACCAAAAGGACCGACTCACCAAGTCTCTAGTACCAAAAATTCCAGGATGACCGGCCAACACAGAACAATGAATCTCAGACATCACACTCTTTTTCCACCGGTCAGGGACAAACAATTTCCCAATAGGGCAGCGCTCGGGTTTATCCTCCTGACACCCTTCCAGAGCCAGTCTCAAATTGGGCGAGATGGCGGAAAGAACTACACCCTCTTTCAAAATAACAGCAGGATCAGATAACTCAGGAGAGTCCGCAAGGAAACTCCTCGAGAGGGCATCCGCCTTAACATTCTTAGTGCCAGGAAGAAAGGAAACCACAAAATTAAAACGTGTGAAAAACAAGGCCCATCTGGCCTGTCTAGGATTAAGTCGCTTGGCTGATTCCAGATAAACCAGATTCCTATGGCCCGTGAGGACCACCACCTGATGTTTGGCTCCCTCCAGCCAATATTTCCACTCTTCAAAAGCCCACTTCATGGCCAATAACTCCCGATTACCCACGTCATAATTACGTTCAGTTGGAGAAAATTTTCGAGAGAAAAAGGCACAAGGGTTACTTTTAGAGGTCTCAGGATCTCTTTGGGACAAAACGGCACCTGCCCCAATTTCAGAGGCATCAACCTCCACTTGAAATGGCAGAGAAACATCAGGCTGCCGTAGAACAGGAGCAGAAGTGAATCTCTGCTTAAGTTCCTGAAACGCAGAGACTGCCTCAGGAGGCCAATTCACCACATCAGAACCCTTTTTGGTCAAATCAGTCAACGGTTTAAAAATAACAGAGAAATTACCAATAAATTTACGATAAAAATTGGCAAAACCCAAGAATCTCTGAAGAGCCTTTAATGAAGTAGGTTGGACCCAATCACAGATGGCCTGAACCTTGACCGGGTCCATTTCAATAACAGATGGAGACAGAATGAATCCCAGAAATGAGATCCTCTGTACGC
Source organism: Oophaga sylvatica (assembly GCA_033576555.1). NCBI lineage: Eukaryota > Metazoa > Chordata > Amphibia > Anura > Dendrobatidae > Oophaga > Oophaga sylvatica. Next base: position 37,641 of record JARQOD010004051.1, on the reverse strand, counting down.
CAAAAAGACACTTTGATCCCTTCACATACAATGCATTCTCTCTCAAAATCTGGAACACAGTCCAAATATATTTCACATGAGAGTCCCAGTCATTGGAAAAAATCAAGATATCATCCAAATAAACAATCAGAAATTTATCCACAAAATCCCTGAAAATGTCATTCATGAAGGACTGGAAGACGGAAGGAGCATTAGTGAGCCCAAAGGGCATCACTAGGTACTCAAAATGCCCCTCTGGGGTATTAAACGCCGTCTTCCATTCATCCCCGTGCTTAATGCGAATAAGGTTATACGCCCCCCTGAGGTCAAGCTTGGTAAACCAAGTAGCACTTTTCACCCTGGAAAACAGGTCAGAAATAAAGGGAGTAACGGATATTGATACTTCACAGTGATCTTGTTCAAGAGACGATAATCAATACATGGCCTTAATGAACCATCCTTTTTGGCCACAAAGAAAAAACCAGCACCCAAGGGTGAAGAGGATGGTCTGATATGACCCTTCTCCAATGACTCCTTGATATAAGACCGCATAGCTTCATGTTCAGGTACAGACAAGTTAAAAAGGCGACCTTTAGGGAATTTACTACCAGGCACTAATTCAATAGCGCAGTCATAGCTCCTATGGGGGGGCAAGGATGCAGATTTCCTTTCGCTAAACACATCAGAAAAATCAGTCAAAAAGTCAGGAACATCCTGAGCTTGGGGAGGCAGAAAAAACAGGAGTGTTGGCATTAACACATTGGCAGCCCCAACTGGTTACAGACACAGATTTCCAATCCAAAACAGGATTATGAGACTGCAACCAAGGGAAACCTAGTACAATAATGTCATGCAGATTATACAGCACCAAAAATTTGCAACTCTCCTGATGATCAGGTTCAACCCTCATTATCACCTGAGTAGAAAACTGGGGTTTATTCTCAGCCAAAGGGGTAGAATCAATCCCCAGTAGGGGAATAGACTTCCGTAGGGGTATCAAGGGAAACCCACAACGTTTAGCAAAATCAAAATCCATCAGATTAATTGCTGCTCCTGAATCAACAAAAGCCTGAGCAGAAAATGTGGACAGGGAGCAAATCAGGGTAACAGTCAACAGAAATTTAGTCTGAACACTACCCAAGACAACTGAGCGTGCAAAACGTCTTCCCCGCTTAGGGCAGACTGAAATAGCATGAGAGGCATCACCACAGTAGAAACATAACCCATTGCGTTTTCGAAACTCATGACGCTGTGCCCCAGAAGCCACTCTATCACACTGCATGGGTTCAGAAGCTGGCTCACAAGGCAACACTAATCCACGAATACCTCTACGCTCACGCAAACGTCTGTCAATTTGAATCGCTAATGACATAGAATCATTGAGACCAGAGGGAGCAGGGAAACCCACCATAACATCTTTTACATTCTCTGACAGACCTTTCCGAAAAAGGGCTGCCAAAGCATCATCATTCCATTTGGTCAGGACTGCCCACTTTCGGAATTTCTGACAGTACAACTCAGCGTCTTCAAGACCCTGATTCAATGCCAACAAGGTTTTTTCAGCTTGATAAGTGAAATTAGGCTCATCGTACAATAACCCCAGAGCCAAAAAAAATGCATCAACATCACTCAAAACAGGGTCCCCAGGTGTCAGGGAAAAAGCCCAATCCTGAGGATCGCCGCGCAGGAGAGATGACAATTTGAACCTGCTGTGCTGCGTTACCTGAAGACTTAGGCTTCAAGGCAAAAAAAAACTTACAATTATTTTTGAAATTCAGAAATTTGGCCTGATCCCCCAAAAACAAATCTGGCTTGGGAATCCTAGGTTCCACAACCGGCAACCTAGCAAGATAGGTAGCAATAGTCCGAACCTCAGTGGCAAGCTGATCCACACGGCCAGACAACTGTGCAAACTCCATTGAGAGGAAAAAAAATAAAAATTCTCCTCAGCACCCAGAGAAAAAGAGGGAAAAAATGCAACAAACAGAAAAAAAAAAATCTCTGACAACTCTGACAACTTTTTTCTTTCCACACTATTTTTTCCTTCTGTGAGTACCATATAATTTTCTGTTGGGCCGGTGATACTGTTATGATTCGGTAGCTGAGGAGAGCAGGCAAAAAACGGCAATACACCAGAGAGGTTGGAATCTATTGGATTGCAGTACCCTGACTAACCACCACAACTAAAGGCAGCCGTGGAGCATTCCTATGTTGGTCCTAGACGCCTCGTCACAGCCTGAGAGGTTAACTACACCTAAAGATAGAAAGAGGAAAGCTATCTGCCCCGGAGCAGATCCCCAAAGAACATAGGAAGCCCCCAACATGTAATGGCGGTTAGACAAGAGGAAATACAGACAGAAAATAGTATGAGCAAACGTTGGGGCCCAATCTGCCTAGACAGAAAAGGATAGGAAGGATACTCACTGCAATCCAAAAAAAACCCTAAAAAAAAGCCAACGCTACTAATTGGAAAAACACCTGAGATCATACGACCTCTACCACCTAAATCAGTTCTCTGGTGTAACAAAACTAAGCCGCAGCCACTGAAAAAACTGGAAAAGGCAAATGAACAAACAACAGTGGCTCCAGCGGAACTGAGAGGAGCCCCAAGCCCCCCGGAGGGGAACCTGGCTAACCTCACAGAAATGCAGAGAAATATGCAAAAGGAAAGCACAAAAACAAAAACAGAAAATATCTTATCTGAAAGCAGAAGAAGAGGCAAGACTCAGCAAGCTTCCAAGTGAACCAGGAACACAGTTGAGACAAGAACAATTGATCACCGGCAACCATCATGGGAGGGAACCTCCCTTATATCCAGCCAGTCTGTGATTCCTGATTGCCAATCCTCATTGAATGGTTCAGTACTGTTTGTAACCACCAGAGGGAGCTTCTGATCAGAATTCATTTCTAAAACATTCACAACAGGGAGTATTCTACAAGGCGAGTTACTTTGTACACTCGAGTATGGGTATGAAAAGGACGACATAGTGTTCCAGCAGGACTAAGACCTGAAGCATATACGTCGAGATTGTCACCTCAACCCAATCGAACACTTGTGGGTAGAGTTGAAGAAAAAGCTGTATACATGCCCAAGTGATTCAACCAATAAGCACCAACTTTCGGTGGAGACATGCTTGAATCTGATCTAGAGCATGCTCAGAAGGATTCAGTGTTGAAAGCCAAAACGTGGATTTACAAAATATTAAAAATTAACAGATTTTTAGGAGCAAAACAGTAACAATGGAGTGACATGACAAGAATCTGCATAACTAATCATATGCTAAATAGCTGCCAGTCCATTTAATTATGATAGCCAAGATGATTGCCTATAAGATGATGGCAGTCTCACAATCGAAGCAGTAGTGGATGGTGACATATGAAGCCTAAAAGTCAAAAGTTCAAAACATTGTTACCCTTTTGCCATCAGTGTATATTTGCTATTTACATCTACTGTAATATTGACGTATTGCAGAGTATATATTAAAAGTTATTAAATGATTACAGGTTCAAATATCCTAGAGGGACTAAATATAAAGTGAAAATTAGTTAATAAAAAAGTTTAAAAAAAGTAACAAAAAATGTTATCATAAAGAGAAAAAAAATTTGAAAAAAGAAATCAAAATGTCATAGGTACTCCAAAATGGTATCAACTAAAACAAAAACATCTCCAGGCAGAAAAAACCCAAGACCTGACACAGCTCCATCGACAGCAAAAGAAAATAGTTACGAGTCTCAGAAGATGGTGATACTAAAATTGTTTTTCTTTTTGCAAAGAGATGAATTTTGTTAACCTCTATAATATAAGGAAAAATATATATAAAAGTCTGGTATCGCCGTAATCGTACTAATCTGAGCAATCATGATGTAAGTTCATTTTCACCGCACACTGAATGGTGTAAAAATGAAACCCAAAAAACAATGGAATTACTTTTTTTTCACAATTACAACCAACTTGCCATTTTTTCCCCATTTTTCTGTACATTATATGGTAAAGCGAACGGGGTCATTTACAAGTACAGCTCGGTTGGCAAAAAAATAATTCCTCAATCAGACGTGTCAATGCAGAAATAAAAAAAATATAAACACGTTATGGCCTTTGGAAATAGGGGAGGAAAAAACAAAAACATAAAAATAAAAATTGCCCTGTAATGGGGGGGGGGGATAGTCTAAGTTACTTACCGTTAACGGTATTTTTCGAAGTCCATGACAGCACTACAGAGAGAGGGGATCCGCCCCTTAGGAACAGGAAACCTACAGATATAAAAGGGCGGCACCTCTCCCACACATCAGTTGGATTACAGAGCATAAGAGGACATCAAGGTTAAATGGTATACAGCAAAAAAAAAATTTATGCATCACACAGTAACATTAATCAATTGTTTATTACATGTGGACTATATAAGAGGAAGAAGTGCACATAGAACATGGGGTGGGAATGTAAGGGTGCTGTCATGGACTTCGAAAAATACCGTTAACGGTAAGTAACTTAGACTTTATTCGAACGTCCATGACAGCACTACAGAGAGAATTACAGAGAGTAATAACTATTTAGGGAGGGACTACTGCCTGCAGCACCCTTAGTCCGAAAGAAAGGTCTGAGGAAGCACCCAAATCTAACCTATAATGAGTGTAAAACGTGTGTGGAGAAGACCACGTAGCTGCCTTACATATCTGGTCAATCGAGACTTCTGCCCTCTCTGCCCATGAAGTCGCCACAGCTCGAGTGGAATGCGCCCTTAGCCTCTCAGGTGGCTGCTTGCCCCTCGAGGTGTATGCCAGAGAAATTGCTTCCCTAATCCATCTGGCCAATGAGCTCTTTGTTAATCTACGGCCTTTGTTAATTCCTTGAAAAGAGACAAACAATGCATTGTCCCCTTTCCAGGGATCAGTGACTGCCAAATATTGCAGCAGACATCTTCTAACATCTAAAGTATGAAGTTTCATCTCTTTTTGATTAGATGGATTAGGGATGAACGAAGGGAGAATAATTTCCTGTGTTCTGTGGAAAGCGGAAGACACCTTAGGTAGGTATGCCGGATCCGGCCTAAGTATTATCCTGTCATTCAGGACCTGAGTGTAAGGAGATAGTCTAGATAGTGCCTGGATGTCACTTACCCTCCTAGCCGAGGTTAATGCTACCAGGAAAGCGGTCTTAAGGGAAAGAACTTTTATTGATGCTGCTGATATAGGTTCAAAAGGGGGCTCTGTTAAAGCAGTGAGAACAAGATTTAAGTCCCATGGCATGATTCTCACCTTCACTATGGGTCTCGACCTACCCGCAGCTTTAATGAATCTACTGACCCAGTAATTATTTGCGATGTTGCAACTAAAGAGTGCCCCCAAAGCTGAAACTTGCACCTTAAGGGTGCTTGTGGAGAGACCTAAGTCCAGACCCTTTTGTAGGAATTCTAGAATCTGGGTTATCGGTGTTGTGTCCCCTGCTACAACCGCCGAGCTCTGAAGAAATTTCTTCCAAATCCTAGCGTAGATCCTAGTTGTAACCTCTTTTCTGCTTTTAAGGAGAGTATTAATTACATTAGCAGAAAACCCCTTATCTGTCAGCAGCGACCGTTCAAAATCCACGCCGTCAGGTGGAGGCCCGCTACTCGAGGATGGTAGACTGGACCCTGGGAGAGCAGATCGGGAATGTCCGGCAGGACCCACGGGTCGGCTATCGACATGTTTCTGAGACATGAAAACCATGCCCTCCTGGGCCAAAAAGGAGCGATTAATATTATCCTTGCCCTGTCCTTCCTGACCTTCCTCAATACTAGGGGGAGTAAGGACAGGGGAGGGAAGGCGTAGGCTAGATTGAAATCCCACTGTAATAGAAGAGCGTCCACTGCCAGAGGGCGTTCTTTGGGATTCAGAGAGCAGAACTGTCTCACTTTCCTGTTGCTTTTGGTAGCAAAGAGATCTACTTCCGGTAGACCCCATTTCCGCACAATCAGGTCGAAGATGGAAGTCTTTAATGACCACTCTCCTTGGCTCAGGAGATTGCGGCTTAAGAAGTCCGCCTTGGTATTTTCTTCTCCCCTTATATGTAGAGCCGTTAGAGAAAGAAAGTGTCGTTCTGCTATCTGGAGTAGGCGCCTTGCCACTTCCATGAGAGGACCGGAACGAGTACCACCCTGGTGGTTGATGTATGCGACTGTGACCCGATTGTCGGAGAGCACTCGAACGTGGTGACCCTGTAGATAGACAAGGAGTTTTTTAATCGCTAGCTCTACCGCTGCTAATTCCTTCATATTAGAAGACATTTGAATTTGATCCTGCTCCCATGAGCCCTGAACCATAACGTCCCCCATATGAGCCCCCCACCCAGAGGGGCTAGCATCTGTTGTGACTATTCGGGATATGTCATATTCCCAGGGAACCCCCTTAGACAGGTTTGTCTCATTCTTCCACCAATCCAGGGATCTTATAGTAGCCTGGGACAAGGATAGCTGGCCTTCCAGGTAACCACCTAGCAAATTTTGATACAGCAAGACCTCAGCTTGCAGTGCCCTTGTGTGAAATTGGGCCCACCGAACCGCGGGAATGCAGGACGAGAGGGAGCCCAAAAGAGACATGGCCTTCCTAAGCGACATGGAGGGGTTACTGGAAGCGTTTAGGACCTGGTACCGTAAGCGAATTAACTTGTCTGACGGTAAACTACAGTTCTGATTTTGTGAATCCAGAATTAGCCCTAGAAATTGCTGAACCCTCATCGGATTCAAACGAGACTTTTTGGTATTTATTAGCCATCCCAGCCGCTCTAAGGTAGAAATCGCTTTTTTCAGTTGCTCTAGGCAATGCTCTGCCGTCTTTCCTATGATAAGAAAGTCGTCAAGGTAGGGGACTATGAGCATATTTGATTCACGTAAGTGGGCCATGACCTCCGACATAACCTTAGTGAATACTCGTGGGGCAACCGCCAAGCCAAAGGGAAGGGCGCTAAATTGAAAATGTCGCAGTGATTCCCCCATCTGGATTGCTACTCTGAGGAAACGCTGATGCTCCATATGGATCGGTATGTGGTAATAAGCGTCTTTCAGATCTAACACCACCATAAAGCAATTTTCAAACAGAAGCTTTATTGCTGAGCTGACCGTTTCCATTTTAAATGGGTGAATAATCAGGAATTTATTGAGGGCTTTCAAATTAATAATTGTTCTAAAAGACCCATCCAGTTTACGGATCAAAAACAGAGGGGAGTAAAACCCCTTACCCCGCTCTGCTTCTGGCACCTCCACTAAGACATTCTTAGCGCAAAGCTCCTGAACCTCCAACTCTAGAGCGGCCTGCTCCGATGGCGATGACCTGAGTGGGGTAACTTTAAAGTTATCCCAAGGTACCGAGGAGAATTCTAACCGCAGCCCTGTAGCTATGATGTTAAGGATCCAGCTACTGTTTGAGATTTCCGACCAGGCCGGGTAGAAGGCCTTCAATCTGCCTCCTACCGGCATTGCTAGTCATTGCGAGGGTTTTTTTGTTTCCCTAGGTGGACCTCTAAACATAAACCCTGTACCTCTTCGCCTCTTTTCATCCCATTTGGCTCGTTCCCTGGACGACCTTCGGTAGCTGAACCTCCTTCTGCTGAAAGGTCTTTTATAGGAAGGGGTTGATAGACTGGGAAACTTTTTCTTGTCGTCCCCTGCCTTTTCTAAAAGTTCGTCCAGGACCGGGCCAAAAAGATATTCGCCGTCACACGGAATGGAGCAGAGGCGAGATCTGGCTTGAATATCGCCCGGCCAACATTTCAACCATAATGCCCTTCGTGCTGCATTAGACAGCCCTGCCGCTCTGGCAGCCATTCTTACTGAGTCCGCTGAGGAATCAGCCAGGAAAGCCGCTGCGTTCTGAATTATTGGCAAGGTCTTCCGAATTGTCCCCCTGGAGGTTCCATCTATTAACTGGGAAGCTAACTGGTCTAGCCAGACCATCAATGACCTGGCTGCGCAAGTGGCTGCAACTGCCGGCCTCAGGGCACCTGCCGACATCTCCCATGTGCCTTTCAAGAAGGAGTCTGCCTTCCTGTCTAGTGGATCTTTCAAAGACCCCATATCATCAAATGGGATGGAGGATTTTTTAGAAGCCTTCGCCACTGCTGCATCCAGCTTCGGGGCCTTATCCCATTTACCCGTCAGGGATCTTCAAAGGGATATCTCCGTTTAAACGCTTGGGGTAAGGAGCCTCTTTTTTCAGGCTTCTTCCACTCTCTGTCTATAAGGCCTTGGATGCTACTGTTTAGTGGAAAGGATCTCCGTTTTTTTGGATCTAGACCACCAAACATCAGATCCTGTACTGAGGGCTCTGGTTTCGCCTCTTCTACCCCCATGGTGGACCTAACTGATTTGACAAATTTGTCCATCTGGTCCAAGGGAAAACAAAAACGGGTAGCGTCTTCCGTAGAAGACGAGGAGGAAGCCGAAGAGGAAGGCGAGGAGGGTCCTGACACAACTTCACCCCTATACATGGGCGGCAGGTGACTCTGAATCAGATAAAACTGGTACATTTCTACGCCTGGAAAATTCCCCGTGTCTTGAGGACGCTTTCAACTCTGCTCTTATTATCTCCTTCAGGCTTTCGGTGAAATCTGGAGTCTCCTCCGCTATCTAAAAAGGGAAGGGGCATAGGGGGGTTTACTATGTCATCCCATGCCCCTGCCCTTCCCCTTAAAAATGCCCTACCGTCTGTTGCATGCACGGCTGGCACAACCTCTTAGGGCAAGCGTCAGGCAGAGGGCAAGCGCAAAAGGCACATTCCCTGTGCTTGCTTTTCACCGAACACTTCTTCCCCTAGTAACACAAAATGGGGAAAAAACTGTATTACTGGGTATTCTAAATCTGACGATCTCTTACCCAGATTGTACAGCAGTAGGTACCGGATCACGGGGAGGGGGCTTTTTCCCAGCTGCGGAACTTCTGCGGCTGGTGCTCCTGGCCATTGAAGAGGAGCGCTCTGTCTGCTGCTGCTGGCTCTCCTGTTGCACCGAGGGAGCCTCTGCAGTGTCCATCGTAAAAAAATGGGGCAGAAGCGCTTTACCTCTTTCCTAGGCTCCTTATATCCTCCCCCGGATATCCGGATCAGCAGGTCTGGCCAGGGGTCCACCCCCTCCTACTCCCCACCCCACGGCCCCCCCGCACCTCCCCGCCGTCCCCACAGCAGGCGCCGTCCGATGATGCAGCCGCCAAAATTTTCAAAAACGCCGGCCGGCGTCTCACTTCCGGTTCCGGTGGTGGAGACTCCGCCCCCTTTTCCCCCCGCTCGCACGGACCCCACCATACCGATGGAGGTAAGAATAATCCCCCGCTGCATCGCCCCTCCGAGCGGAGATCTCTCCCGACCCCAGCCGCGCTGCTGCAACAGCGGCGCACGACTGAATTTTCAAAAACCCCGCCGCGCCGTCCATAGCCGTGACGCGCGGCGGGAAATTCAAAACCGCCCGCCGCGCCGTCCATAGCAGCGACGCGCGGCGGGAAATTCAAATTTTAAATTTTTTTTTTTTTTTAAATCACGGCTGCACCCTCAAGAGGCCCCCACCATGACAGGACCACAGGAGAGGACAGGGAGAAGGCATCGGGACCAGGGAGAGGGGGGGAATACTTACCTACCGGCGCTGGCTGGGAGACAGAGATCCTCTGGATACTGCTCCACCTGCTCCGCACACTGCCGTGGAATCCTACCCGGACCCACCGTGGCGCTTCCAGGGGCTCCGCACCGGCCGAGGTAGGAGATCCCCCCCCGCTACCTGGGTCGACCGGCCGGCCTGGGTCCTCCTGAAGATCTTCATCTGTAGGAAACCCGTCCTTTAGGAACAGGAAACCAACTGATGTGTGGGAGAGGTGCCGCCCTTTTATATCTGTAGGTTTCCTGTTCCTAAGGGGCGGATCCCCTCTCTCTGTAGTGCTGTCATGGACGTTCGAATAAAAACCCAGTTGATGCTTATGGTGCTGGTCAACTTTTCTCATGCTCCAAAATCCACGGTGACAAAGCTTTGATCTGGTTCCCGAGACCCTGATCTTGTTTAGTGACCCAACTATGAGCTCATCTCTTGGACAGCAGTTAGTAGCCAAACTACGCTTTGATGACCATGGCCATAATTATAAAACTTTCTCCACTGCCGTAAACCACAACCTTTGCCTGTGACTCGACTATGCAACTTACCCAATCTTGTCCTCAGATGAGCAATTTTCATTGCCAACAACCCAGGGAGGTAGCTTAGAGGGCCACAATCTGTTCTTCTGCAATCAACAATGTTCCTACGTGTGAAGGATCCACGAAGCGGTGGCTTCCATCAAATAAAATTGCAAGGCTGGGCCCACATCACGTTTTATCCACTTGTCTTTGGCTGTCGGGCCTTACGTATGATGTCCTGGAAAACAGGGCTTGGCTGCATGTGCTCACAGGGTCATTGACTATAATGATACAGAAGGACTCACTGTGTGGTTTGTCAGTCATAATTTTCATCCATATCCTCCTATTTGAGGTGGGCACCAAAGCACAGTCAATCACGTCATGAAGCCCGCCTCAGACAGGCAGATATGGCTGAAAATGATGTTCAACAGAGCACAAAGTGACTCCGTCTATATCATTATAGTTATAATGATATATAGTTATAATGATCAGTGCAAACATGCAAATCCAATTTTTCAAGCCTTCAGACGTAAGCCCGGACAGATCAACTGATGAGGGTAAAACACCATATGAACATAACTTAAGTTGACAGCTCCACCAATCTCCTGTCAGCAAGCTGTTTCCACATAGGGGTCTCCTGACAATTGACTAAGCAACCAAATGTATACATGGTCATGGAAGCAATGGGATGAAACTGAATGGGAGGAGACACAGATTAGATATTAGAAAAAACTTTTTGACAGTGAGGGTGATCAATGAGTGGAACAGACTGCCATTAGAGGTTTGAGTTAAACTTCAATAGAAGTCTTCAAACAGAGGCTGGACCGATATCTGTCTGGGATGATTTAGTGAATCCTGCTTTGAGCAGGGGGTTGGACCAGATGGCCCAGGAGGTCCCTTCCTACTCTACCATTCTATTATTCTATGGTCTCTGCCTTCAGACTGCAAATTTATTTCTCCAACCTTAGTCTTGTTTCTGGACTCTACTTTGCCTCTTGAACCTGTGGCCATCTCTTCCACTCTCAGATTTGGCTTCTGACTCAGTCTCCAACTTGACTTCCAACCAGTGACCATTCGGAGGACAGCAACATGGGGATTTGTGGTGGTCCCCAGTGCAAAATGGGAACATTCCTTAGACTCTGTACCCAACTTTAGCCTGTGATTGCAGATCAAGATTTCACAATTTCCAAGTACACCGGCCTGAGAATGACAATGCGCATTCGGCACACAGCCAAGACATTGTCCAGTTTCCACAGCTGTCCGAGCACATGGGGGTATTTAGTTTCACACTACCTAGAGAGCCAAACGTAATAGACAATGATGAAAGAAAGGCCAAAACAAGAAGACAAAGAAACGCACATTACAGCCACGCTTCCTGAAGACGCTTTCTAAGAGGATGACATAAACCGTGTTGATCCAGTGATACGGTAATCCAGACCTTAAGACTCCGCACAAGAATTGCCAACGATAGGGATTTCACTTCACTTATATTAAGAGCAGCATTACAAAGCTCCGACATACTTTTGGTGTTGAGAGCATTTTTGGTGACGATTCAGTAAATCCAATGTGTTTCTAATCTTCACGAAGCAACAAGAGACAAAAAAAAAAAATCCTCAGCAAAATCCAGAATAAGTGAGTAGCTGACATACAAAATGGCGGAGTTGACCTTCACGGCGGCTGCTTCGTTTCTCGTTTTGACACAATTATCTGTGAACGTTTTATTGATTGTGTCACTAAGTTCTGCCCTTGGATCCACCAGCAGATTATGTTTTTAAGTCTTGAAACAGGATTGTAAGAGGACAATGCCAAAATGGCTCCGGTCGGAGATATCTGACGGATGACGCAATGCTAGAAACATATCAGGAACAGCTTAAACATTGTGTTTAATAACCTCGCAGCGATGCCAGCACCTCCGATCCACACACTGAAGTCATCCCTGCTGCTTACAATCTATGTGTCAGGCTGAAACACTGACTTTAATAAAAATATATTAAATATACGCCTTATAAAGTATCTGGATCACAATAGACACCGGTGTTTATTTTCTTAATGTGGTAACGCTTTTCATGGTAATGGTCGCTATATGTGTAATGTTCGGAGTGTGCGAGGTGCCAAACTTCTGCCTGGATCAATAGGTTATATGTAATGTTGGCCGTCAGATGCCACGTAATCCGCCCTGACCTTAATGTAACATGGAAATTGCCTTATCAGATGCTTGCTCTCTTACTAGTAGCCTCGATATTCTTGTCCATGAAAATCAATGGGTCGTCCAGTCATTTTGAAGGCAGCACCGGATCCAGAAGGGTGAAAAACACTAGGGACTAGCCCAAAGGCATTTTACAAGGGTGGCTGGGAAACAGACTGTATGTGAAATCCTTGACACTGAAATTGCATCATGAAGAAGGAAAAGACATGGAGTTCTGGAAATCACAGGATGGAAAGACATGCTAATGATATGCAAATTATGAAAAAATGGAAACAATTGTAAAAACTTCTCGATTTACAGCCTTGACTTCTATTAATGAGTTTATAATTGGCAACCAGATGATTCTGCAGGCCATGGTACAAGTTTAGGCTATGGAGGCTGCTCACAGCAGCATGAGTAAGGCCGGTGTCTCACTTGCGTGTGTGATGCGAGAACTTACATCAACACCCGGCACTGCCGCCGGCACTCGGATTGGAGCGTGCAGCTGCATGTATTTCTATGCAGCCACACACTCCGGTGGCAGTGCCGGGTGTTGATGCGTAAATTTCTCGCATCACACATGCACGTGTGACACCAACCTAACCTACGGTCTGGCATTACCTGGGAAAAACGGCTCCTGAGACACAATCTTGCTCTAACATGGTCTCCAGACCGATCTCCGGCTACCATTGCATCCAAGACAAAAGCAGGACTCATCACGGAGAGGCTAGACCTCCATTCCAGGCTCCATTGCCCTCTCTTTCTGCACGACGATAGCCTTTTAGAATGGTGACATGAGGGCAGTGGATCATCTGTTGGCCTTCAGATGGTTTGTGTAGACCAGGATCCCCAACCCGTAGCTGTCTAACAAATAGTTATGGAGAGAAGGTCTCTAGGTGGTGACGTTTGTGAGTAACCCTGCACACAACAGCAGATATGGATGCACATATACTGGCACAGGGTAAGGTGGCAAAGATAAATATGGTAAGCTGGAATGAGGGTGATACTGATTATGCTTGCTGAAAAATGGTGCAAGTGTTGTGAGGGTGCTGGATGCAAGAATACCGAAGAGGGGTAAAGCTGAAATCTCTCAAGGTAAGTATACTGCCTGTGAGAGAGGTGGGCACAAGTTCTCAGGGTGCCTCCAGCTGTTATCACGATAATGGGGGACTCTGTCACTACGAAAGGAGCAAGAGGGATGGTGGTGGGCGCTGGATGTGGGTCACGACCTTCTCTTAGCGGCCCTCAAGGTAAGGAACGCAGCAGTTGTGAGGGACAGTATTAGGCTTTGCGTGTGCGCAGTGTTACACAAACTCTCTCCGTGACAGTACCGTGCGTACCTAAAACTTTAATACATCAGTGTCTACACCACTGATTCTGTAGACTTAGTACGAGGCATCCAATTTCACTTGCAGTAGAGAACGGATCACTACACGCTATTCTCCGAATCTGTTGACACCAAGTGGGCAGTGTCATGAAGACATCATGCTGGTCCTACTCACGGGATTATGGCGAGGGGTGGCATAATGTATGGTAGCCAAACCCCCCTAGTCTTCATTCCAGATACAATGACAGCTCAGCCTTTCATTGATTTGGTCGGGGTACCAGTGGTACAGCCATTTCTCCAAACTATCCTGGGATACATTTTTCAATACAACAGGCCCACTTTTGCTGCTGTGAGCAACCTGCATCGTGTAAATGTACTAACATGGCCTGCAGAGTCTGAAATTACAAAGGAGCTGCCAGCAGTGGATCTTGCTGATTTGCTCAAGTTCACTCAGAGAGACAGAACATTTCTCAGATGGCCATTAATAACCTCAGTTATAGCAGCCAAGACTAAGTGCAGGGTTTCTGCATGTGGCACTAATACTCCATACTGAATAAATCGGTATGTTTCTAAAAAATATTATTTCTATTTTTCGTCACTTCCAAATCAGTAACATGTCTCCATACTGTGTTTTTCATAATTCTTTGTGTTGCAATTCTAATGTTGGACATCTAGACAGTACCTCAAGCCTTTGAAACTCGTAAGTGGTTGTACAGCCTCCGATGTATGTGTAGTGTCAGTAAGGATGGTGGGGGGAGACAAAAAAAATTACATCAACTGAGGGTAAAAAGTAATAGGAATGTCAGCTACTACAGAAGCTGAACAGTCTTCACATTTAGGGTATGTTCCCACAGTCAGTAAACGCTGCGGGTTGGATGCTACGTACATCCACAGCGGCTAGATGTTACAGCATAGTGGATGGGATTTCATGAAATCCCATCTCCACTATGCGTGCTCCGACACCCGCGGCTTCCCTGCGTAAATGGACATGCGGCACGTCTTTCCAGACCGTAGCATGTCTATTTATTTTGCGGAGATGCTCCGTCTCTACAAAATAAATATCACCGTCCAATGTATAGGACACGGCGATTCCGCAGGTTCAATGAACACATGCGGAATCACCGGTGTTCAAAAGCCGGCAGCGCTTTGGATGGAGCGGGCATGTGTTGCGTCCAAAGCGCTGGGGTATCCTGACCGAGGAAACATACCCTTAGGCTATGTGTACACGTTGCGGATTGTTAGCGTTTTTGCCGCGAAAACGCGGCAAAAACGCTTACCCAACGCAACTCATTATATTCTATGGGATTCCAAATGCTGTGCACATGCTGCGTGTTTTTCCGCGGCGGAATCGCATCCGCTGCCATAGGAATGCACTGAACCGCTTACTTTCCGCATGTAGCTATGCACACCATGCGCAAAGTAAGCGGTTCATGTGCGGATGGTACCCAGGGTCTGGAGGAGAGGAGACTCTCCTCCAGGCCCTGGGTACCATATCCATATTAAAACAATAATTAAAATAAAAAATAGAGATATTCTCACATTCCGGCAGCCCCCGCAGCTTTCCCGCCTCTCATCGACGCTCCCAGGCAATCACGTTCCCAGGCGTCCTTAGCGACAATGACCCCAGATGAAGTAGTGGTCTCGCGTGATGCTACGTCATCTGGGGTCATTGTCGCTAGGTATCACTGGGAACGCGATTGGCCGGGAGCGTTGCTGAGGCGGGAAAGCTGCGGGGGCCGCCGGAAGGTGAGAATATCACGATTTATTATTTTTAACATTAAATCTTTTTACTATTGATGCGGCATAGGCGGCATCAATAGTAAAGTTTGTCACACGTGTCAAACACTATGTTTGACTCGTGTGACCAACCTGTCAATCAGTTTTCCAAGCGATGCTACAGATAGCTTGCAAAATGCTAGTTTCTGGTGGGAATACGCATACCAATGAAAATGCGTATTTCCCGTGGCAGGGAGGTGCGGGATTGCAGCGGAAATTTCCGCGGAAATTCCGCAACGTGTGCACATAGCCTTAGGCAGATTGTGAAATCTCTCAAGTGCTTGTGATTGTCCCGAAACCTTCCAGGACCCTACAACCTACGCATGGCGAATGTATCAATGGCTGTAAAGAAAAGCAACAGGTGCCCCCTGAGCATCTGTAAACTGTACAGTAGATGACCTATTAGAATGGTGACATTCGACCAAATCAACAAATATAAAATCTTCAACTTTACTGCCCAGGAGCAAAACTGGCGTGTGCACCAGAACACGCTGGTGTTTGTCCTGATGGACAAGGTTTGGATGTAGAGATATTTTTATGTCATCAATACAGTTGTAGATTTTACATCAATTGGCTAGACCTGTCCCTGGCAGTGTCGCTGCTCTGAGCTCTGGAAAGACATAGGCTTTCACGGTGAGCTAGCTTCTTCCTCCTGCCTCAATATGTAAACTGTATGGAGACCCCAAAAATCATCTCTAGATGCAACCAAAATGAATCCATCATGGGTTTATAGGAGACGCTGTCCGTTTGGTTGGAAACGTGTCAGCATTATGGATTTCATGGATCCATCCCTAGATTTTACACGTTCTGAATTTTCAATAAACAGTTGGATTTTTGGAATGGCGCCAGATGGTTTTCTTCACGATTACATGATTGGACAACGATGCAATAAGGAGACGACATCACACTGTTACACATTGCTGGTTTTCATTATTAACATCAATTTTACATTTCACCAATATCACCGGGTATTTGTAATAAAAGGGAACCTGTCCGGTCCCCCCGTGCCCTCCAACCCAGCAGCACTCACATATGTGTAAGTAAAGTTCCTGCTCAACCAGCCCCGTATAATGCGATTCACTTACATCCATGTATTTATAACCTCCGCTTTCCCTAGACTAATGAGGGCTTTGACTCGTGGACGGGGCGCTGGTTGCCCGGCTAGTCAGCCCTCTTTACATGTTAACACGCCCCAGTGGGTGTATAACATGATTTGGAAGAGTCGGTGACATCGACAGCACATATACTCGGCAGTGTCATTGCGCCTCTGAAGCCAGGCGTTCGTTTAGCAATGTGCATGACCGGTAAGAGCAGAAGATGTACGCGAGCAGTTTTCTGGTCTTCCGGTCAGACACAGTGCGATTCTGAGGCCGTGACGCGTACACCTGGCTTCAGAGGCACAATGACATGCCTGAAGAAAGCTGCGCATGCGCGAGACGTGCAGGTACTGGCGGTGACACCGGCTCTCGCAAATCATGTTATCACAACCACAGGGAATTTAGTAACATACAAGTGAATGCTGCTGGGTTAGCGGGCATGGCGGACCTGACAGGTCCTCTTTAAATGCTGGAGACGAGCACAGATCCAGGGACTTAAAGGGAATCGGTCAGTCGGATCATTCCTCCAAAGTCGTCTATATGGGCAAGTAGATCATAGAGAATTAAATAAAATGATACCTTGATATCCGTGATTCAATGTGTTATTCCAGAGAAATCCATTGTTTTCTTATATATGTAAATGAGTTCTTAAGATCTATGGGCCGGACATAGATCTCCCTGAGTATCTGCCTTCAGGGCGTATGTATAATGAAAGTGGGCCTTACCAATGTGAGACATAATGACTGAGTCTGCTTGCAGTCACACACAGCAGTCAGATCAGAGATAACCCTTTTAAAGATAAAGAAGCAAAAACCTGCCTCCATAATATTATTTATTAGAGATCGTGCATATCGATTTGCAGGACCCGGTCCAGTGGCCATGACTGTAACCTGTCACTGTCGGACAGGAGCCCTGAGAAACGCCTCTTACCTGCCCTTCTTTCTAGCGCTACGTCATGAGATGCCAGCTAGGTAACAGAGGAGCCGGGGATGAGGTGGTTCTCGGGGTCACTGGACCGGGTCTTGCCTAAATGACAAATTCCATTTTTTTCGGCATTGCCTCTCCACATTTGAGCAGCCGTAACCGAAGCCTTTGCCACATTACAAGAGTCCTACTGCAGAGACCTAATGGGATGACAGTCGGTGCCTACAAGGAAAATCCACGTGGGTCAGGCAGGCAGCAGATGGTCTCCGGATGCACGGTCTTTCTACTGCAGACACTTCTCGTGGATGTACCTATGAGGAGCCAACATGTCCTCCTAAGCTTACCCATACACAGGGATGGAGAAAGCAGGACAGACTTTAGGACAGTGTGCCTTCAATGACACCAAATACACCAGCAGCTTGGATCCTGTCATTTGTCCGCTCGGCCGGACATCAGTGTGTGAATCAGGCACAACGTTATCAACAATTATGGCTGATACCAGCGAATGTTCCCAAGTGTTGAGGACACGGCCGGTAGAGGCGCCTACACAGAGGCCTCACATCCAGATCATTCTTGAATCCTCCGTCTCCTTTCTTCCTTGTCCACCGTACTTTGTCTCAGGCTGATCTTGGCATCTTCAAAATATGGGTTAAGCTGTAAGACTTTTTGGAAATCTTTCATTGCGTCGTCAAAGAACCCTGCGGCAGAAACATCTTTATATGAACACGATCATAAGTCACATTCATGCAGAAAAAAAACATTTTGGATCCTGATTACAGTATTTATTGTATTTGCGCCCAATTTTTACCAAATTTTTGGGATTTTGAACTTTTTTTTTTATTTGCGCCAAATTTATCTTTTCCATTTGCATCTATTTTACATGTGTTCTCCTGATTTTATTTAGATGGCTAGCATGGGCTTGGTTTTGATTTTCCAGATATTTTCACCTGATCATTTGCAACTTTTCAATCACAGAGCGGCAGCGTCTGAGCCTGACAAGCTGCTAGATCCGCTGCCGAGCTGTGGAAGGAAAAGGAAATACGGATTTTTGTGTTACTCACCGTAAAATCCTTTTCTCCGAGACGCTCATTGGGGGACACAGGACTGTGGGTGTATGCTACTGCCACTAGGAGGCTGACACTAAGTAAACATAAAAAAAGGTTAGCTCCTCCTCCGCCGTATACACCTCAGCACTGGCCACAGGCAAATCCAGTTTAGTGCAAAAAGCAGTAGGAGGCTAAAATAAATCAGAGTTAACACAGATACAGTATATCCAGAAGAAAAAACTGCTGATACAGACTAATCAGAGAATAGAGTTAACTCAAAACAAAGCCATCCGGCTATTAGGGAGGGAACTGTGTCCCCCAATGAGCGTCTCGGAGAAAAGGATTTTACGGTGAGTAACACAAAAATCCGTATTTCTCCTTCGTCTCATTGGGGGACACAGGACTGTGGGACGTCCCAAAGCAGTCCCTTGGGTGGGAAACCGACTCCACAGTGTAGTTTATAATCAAGCATTGCTTATAGGTGCGCAACCGCGCCCTGAAGAATCCTTCTACCCAGACTGGCATCCGCAGAAGTCTGGGTATGGACATTATAATGCTTGGAAAAGGTATGCAGACTGGACCAGGTTGCTGCCTTACAAACCTGTTCCACCGAAGCCTGATGTCGAAGGGCCCAGGAAGCACCCACCGCTCTGGTGGAGTGAGCCTTGATCCCTGCGGGAACCACTGCGCCTCTGATGCGGTAAGCCTCCTGAATGGCTAACCGAATCCACCTAGCCAAGGTTGATTTAGAAGCAGCAAGTCCCTTCCTGCGACCTTCAGGGAGGACAAACAGCGTGTCCGTCTGACGAAAGGACGCCGTCCGAGATACATATCTCCTGAGTGCTCTCACCAGATCCAGCGTATGGAGAGCCTTCTCCACTCGGTGCGTCGGAGCTGGGCAAAATGAGGGCAAAACAATGTCCTCATTAATATGAAATGAGGACACGACCTTAGGCAAAAAAGGTGGTGTTGGTCTGAGCACCACCTTATCCTGATGGAAAAGTAAGTACGGAGCTCGACAAGACAGTGCAGCCAGCTCCGAAACCCGCCTTATGGATGTTATGGCTACCAAAAAAAACACTTTCCAGGAAAGAAATGACAGAGAAACCTCCTGCAAAGGTTCAAAAGGAGACTCTTGCAGGACTCCCAGGACTAGATTGAGATCCCAAACATCTAAGGGAGCCTTGTAGGGGGAACTATATGGACAACCCCTTGAATAAAGGTCCTAACTTGAAAATTAGACGCGATCCTTCGCTGAAAAAGCACTGATAAGGCTGATATCTGGCGTCTAAGCGTACTTGGTGCTAGACCTGAATCTAGGCCTGCCTGGAGAAATGACAGAATGTTTGGAATTGAAAACTGAAGCGGGGAACAACCATGTTCCCTGCACCAAGTAAAAAAGACCTTCCAAGTCCCGTGGTAGATGCGAGCCGAAACAGGCTTTCGGGCGCTAGCCATCGTCGCAGCGACCCTTTTAGAGAATCCAGCCCTAGTCAGGATCCAAGATTCAACGGCCAAGCCGTCAAACACAGGACCGCTGAGTTCTGGTGGTAAACTGGGCCTTGAGAAAGAAGGTCCGCGCGCTCTGGCAGTCGCCAGGGCGCGTCGGCGAGCAAATGTACCAGCTCCGCGTACCATGGGCGACGTGGCCAATCTGGGGCGATTAATATCGCTGGGACTCCTTCTAACCTGATCTTTCTGATCACCCTTGGGAGCAGAGCTATTGGAGGAAACAAGTACGGAAGATGAAACTGATTCCATGGTAGAACCAGGGCATCCACTGCAATTGCCTGCGGATCCCGGTACCGGGAAACAAAGTTGGGCACCTTGGCATTTATCTTGGAAGCCATCAGGTCCACATCTGGGGTTCCCCAGCGTCGGCATATCTGCTGAAAGATCTCGGGATGTAGAGACCATTCCCCTGATGCTATGCCGTGACGGCTGAGAAAATCTGCTGCCCAGTTTTCCTCGCCCGGTATGTGGACTGCTGAAATCACAGAGTGATTTTTCTCTGCCCAGGTCAGAATCTGTTTTACCTCGTGCATGGCCGCCCTGCTGCGGGTACCTCCCTGATGGTTTATGTATGCCACCGCCGTGGCATTGTCCGATTGTATTCGGACTGGGCGGCCCGCCAGATGCTGATGAAAATGCCTCAGAGCCAGCCGAACCGCTCGGATCTCTAAAATATTGATCGGGAGGGTCGATTCCTGCTGAGACCAAATTCCCTGAGCTGTGTGGTGACGAAACACTGCTCCCCATCCGAGAAGGCTGGCGTCCGTTGTGACTACCAACCAAAAATTTGGAGGAAACAAACGACCCTGTCGAAGAGTGGTGTCCCTCGTCCACCACATAAGAGTCTGTCTGATCTGCAGGGACAGGCGACACCGCAGATTGAGGGAGTAAGGGCTCCCGTCCCATACTGCCAAGAGTGCATGTTGAAGGGGGCGAAGATGAAACTGGGCAAACGGAATAGCCTCGATTGCCGCCACCATCCTTCCTAGGACCCTCATGCAAAACCGGATGGTGTGAGGAATTGGTTGGCGAAGTATCCGTACCTCTTGGCGGAGAACTAAGGCCTTGTCTTGAGGAAGAATTATCAACCCCTGAGCGGTGTCGAAATTCATCCCTAAAAAGGTGATCTTCCGAGATGGCACGGGAGATGACTTCTTCATATTTACCAGCCACCCTAAACGAGCAAGGGTGTCTAACGTAATGCTGACACTTTCCTCGCAGGTCTGAAAAGACGGCCCCTTGATGAGGAGATCGTCTAAGTAAGGCAGAATGACTATCCCCCTGGAGTGCAAAATGGACACAACAGCAGCCATGACCTTTGTGAACACTCTGGGGGCTGTGGCTAGCCCGAATGGCAGGGCTGCGAACTGAAAATGAAGCTTGTCGATGGCAAACCGAAGAAACTTTTGATGAGGGGAAAAATGGGAATATGAAGATAGGCATCCTGGATGTCTATTGATGCTAGAAATTCCCCTTTTTCCATGGCTGCAATGACCGAACGGAGAGATTCCATTCGGAAATGCCGAATTTTGACAAACCGGTTTAACCGCTTTAGATCTAGAATGGGCCTTACGGTCCCATCCTTCTTGGGTACAATGAACAGGTTGGAATAAAAACCCTGACCTCTTTCGACCTCTGGTACAGGTACAACAACCCCGCTGTGTCGAAGAGATTCGACCGCCTTGAATAAGGCACGACGTCGAGACTCCTCCTTGGGAAGGCGCGAGGGGAAAAAGCGATTTGGGGGAAGGCTGGTAAATTCTATTTTGTACCCTGTGGAGACTAACTCCCTGACCCACTCGTCGTGAGTCACTGATAGCCAAGTGGGACGAAACCAGAGTAAGCGGCCGCCTACCCTGGAAAAATTGACCGGATTTTGCCTCCAGTCATTTGTCCGAATATCTTTGGGGTTTGGACCCTCTGGATCTTGGCTGATAAGATCTCCCTCTTCCCAGAGGATTGGTCCTGTAGGTGACCTGGCGATCTTTGGCCTGATTAGGCCGACCTGAGCCGCTGGAGGTGGCTGGCATGGCCCAGCCTGGGTTACGAAAGGCTCTGAAACGAGGCTGAGGTTGTCGACAAAAAGGTTGTTTAATCCTTTGCTGAGGAAGGAAGTTGCTCTTCCCTCCCGTTGCATCAGATATAAGCTGATCCAATCTCTCGCCAAATAACCGACCACTGTGATATGGTAACGATGTAAGCGACTTCTTTGAAGTCAAATCCGCTCGCCAGGTTCTTAGCCACAAGGATCTTCTAATGGCAATTGCATTAGCAGCGGCTAATGCTGCGCAATTTGCCGCATCCATGGATGCATTAATTAAGAAGTCTCCAGCAAGAGCTATTTGATTAGAAATCTGGGTTACCTCAGACGGCACCTCTATGCCGTGAAGAGCTTTATTTAGAGACTCCGACCAGGATATCATGGCCTTGGCAACCCAAGTTGCTGCAAAAGAAGGAGAGAGAGCAGAACCTGACGCCTCAAATACCGAACGGCCAAACTCTCAATTAGACGATCCGTTGGCTCCTTAATAGAAGAACCGCTGGGAATAGAGAGGAGCGTTTTAGATGCCAAACGCGAAACAGGAGGATCAACCGAAGGAGATTCTGTCCACTTCTTAAGGAGCTCAGGAGCAAAAGGATATCTAGTATTGAGAGCCTTTTGTCCAGCAAAGCGCTTGTCCGGTTTCTCCCGGTGGCGCTGCACTAATTCCTCAAACTCAGGATGAGCACCAAAAACTTTATGGGCTTGCCTGGCTCGTTTAAAGGTCACCTTGTGACCAGAGGTCAAGGTGGACTCATCGTCTATCCCCAGAGTTTGATTGATAGCTTCGATCAAACTGTCAATTGTTTCTTGACTATACTGCGCCTCTAGATTAAGTGACTCCTCCATATCGGAATCCGAATATTGATCACTTGCCAAGGGAGAGGGAGAGCGGGAGACGGAACTAAAGATGCCGAGGCTCCAGACGGCATGGGCGACACAGTGTGGGTCCGTTTCCCCTGTGTCTGCCTGGTGCGAGCACGGCCCCTGCAGGCCTGAGGTTCCTGAGATGTAGCCAAGACAGGAGAACCACTGTCCCTGCTCCTATCGGGAGCTTGAAGGGACTCGACCACTCTGGTCAATGACGCCACAGATTGAGCCAGGGAAAGGGCCCATTCAGGAGGGCTTGGCGCACTAGGCTCGGCTATAGGAGAGGGTTCCTGAGCCCGTTCAGAGTCACAGGCCTCGCAGACCCGAGAAGTCTGGGCATGCGGAAAAGGGGACTTACAAGCAATGCATGCGGTATAAAGTATCGTATGCGTCTTGGTTCATTGGACATTCTGAATCCGTCACAGTACACAATAAACTGGATGTGTCAGACAGCGGAAGGGGCGCAAAAGTGCACAACAATCAGGCTGGAGGTAGTAGCACTCACCCCAGTCCTGTATCCCAGCGTCCCTTAGTGAGTTTCTCCAGGTGGAATTGCCTGCGGCTCCAATCTTTCAAAAAAGAGCGCTTCTCTATCAAAGAGGAAGTGCTCATGTAGCCGAACCTCAGAAGGGAGGGTCAAAAGGCGCGGCCTATGACGTCAGGGCTTCCGTCCCCCCAACTTCCGGTCGCGGCCTATCCCCGGCAAAAGCCGGGACTAAATTTGAAGCCGCGGCCTAGCGGTCACCGAAGCCGCGATCTAAATTTCCGGGGAGGCGGCCCCAAAGTCGGAGGGCGGGTCCGCCGGAAGGAGACGCCGCCGGGGGCGGAGCCCACCTCCGCGACCGCGCCCCCCTCTGGCCAGCGGCCCAGTCCCCGGAAAAAGCCGGGGACTAGATTTGAAGCCGCGGCCTATCGCCATTAGAAGCCGCGGTCTAAATTTTCTCCCCCCGGCGGCGGACACCCCAAAGTCGGAGAGCGGCCCTGCTGAAGAAGCCGCTCCCGACTTAAGGTGTCCATGGGCACGCCGGGACCACTCGCTGCCCGTGGCTCTTGCTTCAACTCCCCGACCTGGGGGAGGCTGTCTGGAGAGGGTACTGCTGCAGAGAGGAGAGGGACGCCGCCGGAAGCGGGCCCATACTCACGACCCCGCTACCATATTTCTTCAGCCCGCGGCCTAGTCCAGGAAGCCGGGAACTATATTTCTTCAGCCCATCTCCGGAGCGCTGCTGTATCTTTAGCCATTTTGGATTTGAAGGTGAGATTCTTCTTCCAATCTTTCACATGCAGCGCATTAAAAAGGGGGACTCTCCGTGAAAAGTAAAAAGACGGTGCAGGAACCCTAACTCCATCACCCCTTCAGGGGATGAGGAGAGGGACCGTCCGCCACCTTGCAGCACCGCAGTCTAGCATTGGTGGTGCAGTGGGGGCCGCACGGACTAACTCCCGCCTCTGTACAGCCTAGGGTTTCAATACCTTAGGGTGGTCAGGGCTGAGTCCGGCATTTATGTCCCACGTTGCGGGAGAGGATACGATGGAGGCTTTACTCCACGTGCTCGCCCGTTGATGGTTTGGGGAGATCGGACCCTTTCAATAGGATCCGTCGCCCCTATCTCATCTTCGTGGGGAAAAAAAAAAAAAAAAAAAAATGGTCTGGAAACCGAACCAGACGTGTGCCTCCATCAGACACTAAGCAATAACTGGATTTGCCTGTGGCCAGTGCTGAGGTGTATACGGCGGAGGAGGAGCTAACCTTTTTTTATGTTTACTTAGTGTCAGCCTCCTAGTGGCAGTAGCATACACCCACAGTCCTGTGTCCCCCAATGAGACGAAGGAGAAAAGCGCACGTCCCCCACAGAGAAGACTGTGAAGAAACATGCAGTTGCACTACAAGCAGAGATTTCCCATATTGCGCTCCAGAAAAAACAAATGTTAATATCTCTGCACTGGAGCGACGCAGAACAAAAAGGGGAAAAGCAGCAGAATCAGTGCAGCTCAGAGATTTTTACTGGGTATTTTATTTAAGCAATCCTACAATATCTTCATAAAAACATAAGGACAGCAGCACTCACCAAGTCGATACAGGATCAAACCTCTGTTGTAAAATGGGACCTCAAATTTTGGGTTCACTCTTATCGCCTCCGTGTAGTCGTCCATCGCCTCGCAGAAGTCAACTTGGAAGTATTTAATCTGTCCCCGATTATTGTAGGCGACGGAGAGCTCCTCCATGCTGCACTTGCTGCGGGAAACAAGGAGACGCAATTATCCCATTTATTTTATGCTGGGACAACAGAGATGAATATACGACCGTGTGAAAAAGACGAGATCTCTAGTGGTGACGATTACCGGGGAGAGCCGAGAAAAATGGATTTATAGGAGCATGAAAGATGTGCAGCCCTCCCGCCGTCATAACTCATAGGAAACAGTGAGAGCAGAGGACGCGGCCATACATGACCGGACACGCGGTAATATGTAACCACTGCACTGCCGGGACACGAGGGTTACAGAGCAGGATCACCTAGAACCCAGAGGCTACTGACAGGGGCCGATAGACCCACAAATCCATCCACCATACTCTTGGGATAACATTTAAAAAAAATTAGTCTGGCAGCAGGAAAAAAAAAAAAATTAAAAATGAGATTGAATTGTTAAACTTTCCACAACCCCAAGTGGTGTCACTTAAAGCTCACTGGCCCAAATGCAAGATCTCCAGAGGGGCCCAAATGTCACGGATCAATAGATTTGGTCTCATATGGACCAAAAAGGATGGCCACTGTGTTATCTACTTTATATAGAGGTGTTATCAGTCATTATACAGGAGGAGGAGGTGATCTGTGACATCACCTATTGTGAATGGTGGATCCTGTGTTATCTACTGTATATAGAGGTGTTATCAGTCATTGTACAAGGAGGAGGTGAGCTGTGACATCATCTATTGTGAATGGTGGATCCTGTTATTACTGTATATAGAGGTATTATCAGTCATTGTACAGGAGGAGGAGGAGGTGAGCTGTGACATCACCTATTGTGAATGGTGGATCCTGTGTTATCTACTGCATATAGAGGTGTTATCAGTCATTGTACAGGAGGAGGAGGTGATCTGTGACATCACCTATTGTGAATGGTGGATCCTGTGTTATCTACTGTATATAGAGGTGTTATCAGTTATTGTACAGGAGGAGGAGGTGAGCTGTGATATCACCTATTGTGAATGGTGGATCCTGTGTTATCTACGGTATATAGAGGTGTTATCAGTCATTGTACAGGAGGAGGAGGTGAGCTGTGACATCACCTATTGTGAATAGTGGATCCTGTGTTATCTACTGTATATAGAGGTGTTATCAGTCATTATACAGGAGGAGGAGGTGAGCTGTGACATCACCTATTATAAATGGTGGATCCTGTGTTATCTACTGTACATAGAGGGTTTATTAGTCATTGTACAGGAGGAGGTGAGCTGTGACATCACCTATTGTGAATAGTGGATCCTGTGTTATCTACTGTATACAGAGGTGTTATCAGTCATTGTACAGGAGGAGGAGGTGAGCTGTGACATCACCAATTGTGAATGGTGGATCCTGTGTTATCTACTGTATATAGAGGTGTTATCAGTCATTGTACAGGAGGAGGAGGTGAGCTGTGACATCACCTATTGTGAATGGTGGATCCTGTGTTATCTACTGTATATAGAGGTGTTATCAGTCATTGTACAGGAGGAGGAGGTGAGCTGTGACATCACCTATTGTGAATGGTGGATCCTGTGTTATCTACTGTATATAGAGGTGTTATCATTCATTGTACAGGAGGAGGTGAGCTGTGACATCACCTATTGTGAATGGTGGATCCTGTGTTATCTACTGTATAGAGGTGTTATCAGTCATTGTACAGGAGGAGGAGGTGAGCTGTGACATCACCTATTGTTAATGGTGGATCCTGTGTTATCTACTGTATATAGAGGTGTTATCAGTCATTGTACAGGAGGAGGAGGTGAGCTGTGATATCACCTATTGTGAATGGTGGATCCTGTGTTATCTACTGTATATAGAGGTGTTATCAGTCATTGTACAGGAGGAGGAGGAGGAGGTGAGCTGTGATATCACCTATTGTGAATAGTGGATCCTTTGTTATCCACTGTATATAGAGGTGTTATCAGTCATTGTACAGGAGGGGGAGGTGAGCTGTGACATCACCTATTGTGAATGGTGGATCCTGTGTTATCTACTGTATATAGAGGTGTTATCAGTCATTGTACAGGAGGAGGAGGTGAGCTGTGACATCACCTATTGTGAATGGTGGATCCTGTTATCTACTGTATATAGAGGTGTTATCAGTCACTGTACAGGAGGAGGAGGTGAGCTGTGACATCACCTATTGTGAATGGTGGATCCTGTGTTATCTACTGTATATAGAGGTGTTATCAGTCATTGTACAGGAGGAGGAGGTGAGCTGTGACATCAGCTATTGTGAATGGTGGATCCTGTGTTATCTACTGTATATAGAGGTGTTATCAGTCATTGTACAGGAGGAGGAGGTGAGCTGTGACATCACCTATTGTGAATGGTGGATCCTGTGTTATCTACTGTATATAGAGGTGTTATCAGTCATTGTACAGGAGGAGGAGGTGAGCTGTGACATCACCTATTGTGAATGGTGGATCCTGTGTTATCTACTGTATATAGAGGTGTTATCAGTCATTGTACAGGAGGAGGAGGTGAGCTGTGACATCACCTATTGTGAATGGTGGATCCTGTGTTATCTACTGTATATAGAGGTGTTATCAGTCATTGTACAGGAGGAGGAGGTGAGCTGTGACATCACCTATTGTGAATGGTGGATCCTGTGTTATCTACTGTATATAGAGGTGTTATCAGTCATTGTACAGGAGGAGGAGGTGAGCTGTGACATCACCTATTGTGAATGGTGGATCCTGTGTTATCTACTGTATATAGAGGTGTTATCAGTCGTTGTACAGGAGGAGGAGGTGAGCTGTGACATCACCTATTGTGAATGGTGGATCCTGTGTTATCTACTGTATATAGAGGTGTTATCAGTCATTGTACAAGTGGAGGAGGTGAGCTGTGACATCACCTATTGTGAATGGTGGATCCTGTGTTATCTACTGTATATAGAGGTGTTATCAGTCATTGTACGGGAGGAGGAGGTGAGCTGTGACATCACCTATTGTGAATGGTGGATCCTGTGTTATCTACTGTATGTAGAGGTTTATCAGTCATTGTACAGGAGGAGGAGGAGGTGAGCTCTAACATCACCTATTGTGAATGGTGGATCCTGTGTTATCTACTGTATATAGAGGTGTTATCAGTCATTGTACAGGAGGAGTAGGTGAGCTGTGACATCGCCTATTGTGAATGGCGGTTCCTGTGTTATCTACTGTATATAGAGGTGTTATCAGTCATTGTACAGGAGGAGGAGGTGAGCTGT
Source organism: Oophaga sylvatica (assembly GCA_033576555.1). Lineage (NCBI taxonomy): Eukaryota > Metazoa > Chordata > Amphibia > Anura > Dendrobatidae > Oophaga > Oophaga sylvatica. The sequence goes on along the minus strand of JARQOD010004051.1, from coordinate 9,326 downwards.
GACATCACCTATTGTGAATGGTGGATCCTGTGTTATCTACTGTATATAGAGGTGTTATCAGTCATTGTACGGGAGGAGGAGGTGAGCTGTGACATCACCTATTGTGAATGGTGGATCCTGTGTTATTACTGTATGTAAGTGTTGTCAGTCATTGTATTCCTGTCTGTGATGATGAGACTACTAAAAAGTCCTCTGCACAGGGCAGGAAGTAAGAGTCTGGTATAGGGGTCAGTGTAAAAACTGCAAGTTATTTTTTCAATATAGATAATGATGCAGAAAAATGTTAAAAAATATTACAAATTAAAGCAATATATTTAACCTAAAAACTGTATTGGAGCGAGAGGTGATTTCCTGATGACACATTCCCTTTAATGAGAGTGGACGCAGCACTTTATGACCCATTCACATAAGGTGAAAAAATCTGCAACCATATTACAGAAACACAAGTTTCAGTCCTGGAGTTTTTGCACCAGATTGTGTAATAAACCCGGCCGAAGGGTAATGTAAGGGAATCACAGGACACAGATTGTAGGTCAATAAACGGCCGTTCCATCCGGCAGCAGCTCTGTATATCTGTGGACTCTGGACGCCGGCTCATGGACGCCCTCATGGCTCCGGCTGGTTATCCTGCAACCACACACTGCACGCAGAGCACAAGCACCATCCTCACCTGTCCTGCTGACATCGCTCTATAACCTTGTCGTACAGCTCCTCCGCTGCCTCCAGGTGGCGCTGCTCCAGCTCGGTATTTGCGGTGTGCAGCAGACTGTGCTCCATTCTACAACTGGAGGGCGAAGAACAGAACAAAGCGGTGAGAATGGAGGAAGCACAAAGGACGACAGAGAAAACAATATCCAAATCTTTAGTGTGAAGTCACAGGAGCAGAGGACCCGAGCCTGGCCACAGAGGTCAGATATCAACAGCCGGGATGGAAGAATCACACTACCGTCATTTGAATTGGTCACATTGTGCAACTCACATCTATATACAGCAGATAACACAGGATCAACCATTCATAGCAGACATCACAGCTCACCTCCTCCTCCTGTACAATGACTGATAACACAGGATCAACCATTCACAGCAGACATCACAGCTCACCTCCTCCTCCTGTACAATGACTGATAACACAGGATCAACCATTCACAGCAGACATCACAGCTCACCTCCTCCTCCTGTACAATGACTGATAACACAGGATCAACCATTCACAGCAGACATCACAGCTCACCTCCTCCTCCTGTACAGTCATGGCCAAAAGTTTTGAGAATGACACAAATATTATATTTTCACATGATCTGCTGCCCTCTGGTTTTTATGTGTGTTTGACAGATGTTTTTTATCACAGACAGAAATATAATAATTGCAAACATATGAGTAACAAAAGCTTATATTGACAGTTAAGGTACTGCCACACTAAACAATCCCGCTAGCGATCACGATAACGACGCATACTAATGCGATCGCTAGCGGGATTGTTTCTATATCGCTAAATGCGGCCACATTTAGCGATATAGTTAACGACGCTATCGCCGTTAGCGATCTTCTTAACGACTTTAGCGGTACAAAAGTACCGCTAAATCGCTAAGAAAAGGTGCCACACAGCGATTAGATACTCACCCAGCGGGAGCGCCAGCGATGAAATAGGGTCCGGAGCGATTCCAGCGACGAGCGAGATCACAGCAGGAAGCTCGTCGCTGGAAGCTGCCGCACTGAACAATATCGCTAACGGGATCGCTAAATAGTGACGTTTTTTAGCGATCCCGTTAGCGATATTGTTTAGTGTGGCATACCCTTTAGAATGAGTTAATGCAGCAAGTCAATATTTGCAGTGTTGACCCTTCTTCTTCAGGACCTCTGCAATTCTCCCTGGCATGCTCTCAATCAACTTCTGGACCAAATCCTGACTGATAGCAGTCCATTCTTGCACAATCAGTGCTTTCATTTTGTCAGAATTTTTAGGTTTTTGTTTGTCCACCCGTCTCTTGATGATTGACCACAAGTTCTCAATGGAATTAAGATCTGGGGAGTTTCCAGGCCATGGACCCAACATCTCTATGTTTTGTTCCCTGAGCCATTTAGTTATCACCTTTGCTTTATGGCAAGGTGCTCCATCATGCTGGAAAAGGCATTGTTTATCGCCAAACTGCTCTTGGAGGGTTGGGAGAAGTTGCTCTTGGAGGACATTCTGGTACCATTCTTTATTCATGGCTGTGTTTTTAGGCAAGACTGTGAGAGAGCCGATTCCCTTGGCTGAGAAGCAACCCCACACATGAATGGTTTCAGGATGCTTAACAGTTGGCATGAGACAAGAGTGGTGGTAGCGCTCACCTTGTCTTCTCCGAATGAGGCGTTTTCCTGATGTCCGAACCAATCGAAAAGGGGATTCATCAGAGAAAATAACTTTACCCCAGTCCTCAGCAGTCCACTGCCTGTACCTTTTGCAGAATATCAGTCTGTCCATGATGTTTTTTCTGGAGAGAAGTGGCTTCTTTGCTGCCCTCCTTGAGACCAGGCCTTGCTCCAAGAGTCTCCGCCTCACAGTGCGTGCAGATGCACTCACACCTGCCTGCTGCCATTCCTGAGCAAGCTCTGCACTGCTGGTAGCCCGATCCGGCAGCTGAAACACTTTTAAGAGACGGTCCTGGCGCTTGCTGGTCTTTCTTGGGCGCCCTGAAGCCTTTTTGGCAACAATGGAACCTCTCTCCTTGAAGTTCTTGATGATGCGATAGATTGTTGACTGAGGTGCAATCTTTCTAGCTGCGATACTCTTCCCTGTTAGGCCATTTTTGGGCATTGCAATGATGACTGCACGTGTTTCTTTAGAGATAACCATGGTTAACAGAAGAGAAACAATGATGCCAAGCACCAGCCTCCTTTTAAAGTGTCCAGTGGTGTCATTCTTACTTTATCATGACAGATTGATCTCCAGCCATGTCCTCATCAACACCCACACCTGTGTTAATGGAGCAATCACTGAAAAGAGGTTAGCTGGTCCTTTTAAGGCAGGGCTGCAATGATGTTGAAATGTGTTTTGGGGATAAAGTTCATTTTCTAGCCAAATATTGACTTTGCAAGTAATTGCTGTTAAGCTGATCACTCTTTATAACATTCTGGAGTATATGCAAATTGCCATTAGAAAAAGTGAAGCAGTAGACTTTGTAAAAATTAATATTTGTTTCATTCTCAAAACTTTTGGCCATGACTGTACAATGACTGATAATACCTCTATATACAGCAGATAACACAGGATCCACCATTCACAATAGGTGATATCACAGCTCACCTCCTCCTCCTCCTGTACAATGACTGATAACACCTCTATATACAGTAGATAACACAGGATCCACCATTCACAATAGGTGATTTCACAGCTCACCTCCTCCTCCTGTACAATGACTGATAACACCTCTATATACAGTAGATAACACAGGATCCACCATTCACAATAGGTGATGTCACAGCTCACCTCCTCCTCCTGTACAATGACTGATAACACCTTGATATACAGTAGATAACACAGGATCCACCATTCACAATAGGTGATGTCACAGCTCACCTCCTCCTCCTGTACAATGACTGATAACACCTCTATATACAGTAGATAACACAGGATCCACCATTCACAATAGGTGATTCACAGCTCACCTCCTCCTCCTGTACAATGACTGATAACACCTCTATATACAGTAGATAACACAGGATCCACCATTCACAATAGGTGATGTCACAGCTCACCTCCTCCTCCTGTACAATGACTGATAACACCTCTTATATACAGTAGATAACACAGGATCCACCATTCACAATAGGTGATGTCACAGCTCACCTCCTCCTCCTGTACAATGACTGATAACACCTCTATATACAGTAGATAACACAGGATCCACCATTCACAATAGGTGATGTCACAGCTCACCTCCTCCTCCTGTACAATGACTGATAACACCTCTATATACAGTAGATAACACAGGATCCACCATTCACAATAGGTGATGTCACAGCTCACCTCCTTCTCCTGTACAATGACTGATAACACCTCTATATACAGTAGATAACACAGGATCCACCATTCACAATAGGTGATGTCACAGCTCACCTCCTCCTCCTGTACAATGACTGATAACACCTCTATATACAGTAGATAACACAGGATCACCATTCACAATAGGTGATGTCACAGCTCACCTCCTCCTCCTGTACAATGACTGTACATCTCTATATACAGTAGATAACACAGGATCCACCATTTACAATAGGTGATGTCACAGCTCACCTCCTCCTCCTGTACAATGACTGATAACACCTCTATATACAGTAGATAACACAGGATCCACCATTCACAATAGGTGATGTCACAGCTCACCTCCTCCTCCTGTACAATGACTGATAACACCTCTATATACAGTAGATACACAGGATCCACCTTCACAATAGGTGATGTCACAGCTCACCTCCTCCTCCTGTACAATGACTGATAACACCTCTATATACAGTAGATAACACAGGATCCACCATTCACAATAGGTGATGTCACAGCTCACCTCCTCCTCTGTACAATGACGATAACACCTCTATATAAGTAGATACACAGGATCCACCTTCACAATAGGTGATGTCACAGCTCACCTCCTCCTCCTGTACAATGACTGATACCCTTATATACAGTAGAAACACAGATCCACCATTCACATAGGTATTCACAGCTCACCCCTCCTGTACAATGACTGATAACACCTCTATATACAGAGATACACAGGTCCACCATTCACAATAGTGATGTCACAGCTCACCTCCTCCTGTACAATGACTGATAACACCTCTAACAGTAATAACACAGATCCACATTCACAATAATGTGTCACAGCTCACCTCCTCCTGTACATGACTGAAACACCTATATACAGAGATACACAGGATCCACCATTCACAATAGGTGATTCACAGCTCACTCCTCCTCTGTACATGACTGATAACACCTCTATATACAGTAGATAACACAGGATCCACCATTCACAATAGGTGTTTCACAGCTCACTCCTCTCCTGTACTGATGATAAACTCTATATACAGTAATAACAAGATCCACATCACAAAGTTGTCACAGCTCACCTCCTCCTCCTGTACATGACTGATAACACTCTATATACAGTAATACACAGATCACCTTCACAATAGTGATGTCACAGCTCACCTCCTCCCCTGTACAATGAGATAACACCTCTATATACAGTAGATAACACAGGATCCACCATTCACAATAGGTGATGTCACAGCTCACCTCCTCCTGCTGTACAATGACTGATAACACTCTAATAAGTAGATACACAGGATCCACCTTTCACAATAGGTGATGTCACAGCTCACCTCCTCTCCTCCTGTACAATGACTGATAACACCTCTATACAGTAGATAACACAGGATCCACCATTCACAATAGGTGAGTCACAGCTCACCTCCTTCTCCTGTACATGACGATAACACCTCTATATACAGTAGATAGCACAGGATCCACCTTTCACAATAGGTGATGTCACAGCTCACCTCCTCCTCCTGTACAATGACTGATAACACCTCTATATACAGTAGATAACACAGGATCCACCATTCACAATAGGTGATGTCACAGCTCACCCCTCTCTGTACAATGAGATAACACCTCTATATACAGTAGATACACAGATCCACCTTCACAATAGGTGATGTCACAGCTCACCTCTCCTCCTGTACAATGACTGATAACACCTCTATATACAGTAGATACACAGGATCCACCTTCACAATAGGTGATGTCACAGCTCACCTCCTCTCTTGTACAATGACTGATACACCTCTAATACAGATAACACAGGATCCACCATTCACAATAGTGATTCACAGCTCACCTCCTCCTCCTGTACAATGACTGATAACACCTCTATATACAGTAGATAGCACAGGATCCACCTTTCACAATAGTGATGTCACAGCTCACTCCTCCTTGTACAAGACTGATAACACCTCTATATACAGTGATAACACAGGACCACCATTCACAATAGGTATTCACAGCTCACCTCCTCTCCGTACAATGACTGATAACACCTCTAATACAGTAGATAACACAGGATCCACCATTCACAATAGGTGATGTCACAGCTCCCCTCCTCCCCCTGTACAATGACGATAACACCTCTTTTTACAGTAGATAACACAGGATCCACCATTCACAATAGGTGATGTCACAGCTCCCTCCTCCTCCTGTACAATGACTGATTAACATCTTATACAGTAGATAACAAGGATCCCCCCTTCACAATAGGTGATGTCACAGCTCACCTCCTCCTCCTTTTACAATGACTGATAACACCTCTATATACAGTAGATAGCACAGGATCCACCTTCAAAATAGGTGATGTCACAGCTCCCCCTTTCTCCTTCCTTCACAATGACCTTAGATCAGAGAGCGGCCTTTAGTCCGGCTGTAGCGGTTTTGTCCATGTAGTCACTGAGAAGCTGTGAGGTCCTGCCCTCTCTCCGTGCCCCCGGTTAGGTGCTTTCTATCTGTACCTGTATATCTCCTCCTGTGTCCGGCCCATGGGGGAGTCTAGGGGAAGGTGCGTGCGCGTCCGATTTTACTTTTTTTTTTTTTTTTTTTTTAAAGGGAATTTGCTTTTTTTTTTTAAAGCACAAAAAAATGTAAAGCTTTGTTCTTTGGGGGGGGGTTTAATATTTTTTTAAAAAATTAAAGTAAAAAATATGAAAAAATAATTTTAAGTTTCCGTTTTAAACACTAGGGGGAGCAGCTGATGAGATTTGGCTGAAAGCCTAGTGTAGCGCTAACTCGCATTACAGCTGCAGTAAATGTGGGGGGGTCTGATCCGGTCCGAGCCCCTTCTAGGCATTCACAAAAGGATCAGGGAGGCCGGCGTCCATCACAGTGCGGAGACATTTTAGTCGGTGCCACAATGTGATATGAAGCGGTGCGGTGTCACCCAGGACGGGCGGCAGTGACGATTCAGTGGCGCTGCTCACGGTCTCTACAGGATCTGGCGGAGCAGTCATATCATGGGGGGCTCAAAATACGGGTTTTACACAGATCAGCAGTCAGTTCATATAGGAGAGGTTTAGATCACAGCTCAGCAGTCAGTATCACACAGGAGGATTAGATACACGGCACCCAGTCAGTATCATTAGGAGAGGATTAGATACACGGCTCAGCAGTCAGTATCATTGGAGAGGATTAGATACACGGCTCGCAGTCGTATCATATAGGAGAGGATTAGATACACGGCCAGCAGTCAGTATCATACAGGATAGGATTGATACAGGCTCGCGTAGGGTTGAGCATTCCGATACTGCAAATATCGGGTATCGGCCCGATATTGGCTGTTTCGGAATTCGTTCCCGGGTTCCGATATTTTCGTCTTATCGGATACCGGGAAAGGGATTGTCACTGTCACGTCAGTGTCCGTCGGTCGGGTCTGTCAGGAGTCAGCGGCACTTACCTGGCAGAAGATCTCCCGGGGGTCACAGGCTGGATGCTTCATGGCCGCCATCATCTTTCCCGGCGGTCACATGCGGTTTTTGCGATAAATGCAGTGACTGCTGGGTAATCCGGCCGTAAAGCAGTCAGTCCGATGAGTCACCGCGGGGAAGCGGTAATCAGCGTGCTGCGGGGATGTCGGCTCTGCCTGTCATTGCGATGGAGCAGAGCTGGATCGTTTGTGGGACTGTCGTTACTATGGACTGCGTCGGGAAAGGGGGCATACTGTTGGTTTTTTTTTTTTTTCTTTTTTTAAGGAGACGATGGGTCGCAGGAAGGTGTATAATAAAATTAATGAAAACTGTGTTGTCTCTTTTATTTCTTTAAAATACTTTTTTCTTGCTTTGTCTTTTTTTTTTTACATTTAATAACTTTGGGATTAATAATGGATGGTGTTCTATTGGCCCCCTCCCCTTTTAATGGGCTTATTGTCACCGTGCAATAACGGTGACTTAACCCCTTTTTACCCGTTGCCACCCCTACAGGGGGAGTGGGAAGAGCCGGGTAAAGTGCCACAATTGGCACATCTTTTGATGCGCCAAATGTGGGGCTGCTGTAGGGCCCGGTATTATCAGGCTTTGAGGGCCAAAATCATGGGCCTTGACGCTTTTAATACCAGGCCCCCAGCAGTCTGCATTTTACTGGCTGGTTAACAAAAATAGGGGGGGTCCCCACGCCCTTTTTTTTTCGAGGGGTCCCCTATTTTTGTTAACCCGCCAAGCTAAGCAGATGCGTGGCCTGGTATTATCGGCTTGCAGGTCCAGGATTTGGATCCTTACCAGCGAAAAAAAACCAGGCCTCAGCGGTCGCTTCATTGGTGGTTAACAAAAATAGGGGGGACCCCCGCCAAATTTTTTTTGAGGGGATCCCCTATTTTTTGTTAATCAGCCAAGATATGCAGCTGCTGTGGCCTGGTATTATTTGGCTGGGGAAGGTCCCCGGATCTTGGTCCTTTAAAAAGCCTGAAAACCAGGCCCAGCGGTCTGCTTCATTGGCTGGTTAAACAAAAAATAGGGGGGACCCACGCCCAATTTTTTTTGAGGGGATCCCCTATTTTTGTTAATCGCAGATATGCAGACTGCTGTGGCCTGGATTATCAGGCTGGCAAGGTCCTGGATCTTGGCCTTAACGCCCGAAAATCTCTTCATTGGCTGGTTAACAAAATTTGGGGGGACCCCACGCCATTTTTTTTTTCGAAGGGAACCCCTATTTTTGTTAATCAGTTCCCCCCTGACGTCACTGATTGTTTTCCCTGGTGACCTGAAGTGAAAGTGGAAAGCAATCAATTAAGCTTTCCTTAAGGCCGTCTCACATAGCGTATCGCTACCGAGATCGCTGCTGGTCACTAGTTTTTTTGACGCAGCAGCATCTCCCCGCGTATCGCTGTGTGTGACTTCAGCGACGATCAGCCCCCCCGCCGGGTATCGCTGATGTCGCAGAAATGTCAGGACCTTTTTTTGATCGCTGGTTCCTCTTTAAGGCACGCATCGCTGCGTGTGGCAGGGGGAGACCAGCGATCCCCTGGTACCAAGGTACACAGCGGGTTTCCAGGCGGGGTGGGGGTGTGCCTAGAAACCCGCTGTGTACCTTGGATACCGCGCCCTGATGCAGGGAGCTGGTATCCAGGGGACACAGGGGTTTCCAAGCGCTGGCGGTGCCTGGAAAACCGCTGTGTACCTTGGTTACCAGGGATCGCTGGTCTCCCGCCTGTCCACGCAGCGTGCGTGCCTGTCAGAGGGAAACCAGCGATCAAAAAAAGGTCCTGGGCTTTCAGCGCATTTGCGATACCGGCGGGGGGCTG
>JARQOD010004050.1:27305-58527 GCA_033576555.1 Oophaga sylvatica | reverse complement strand
GTCCGGTCTACAGCTACAGTGTGTCTTGTGTATGGCCAGCTATAGAGAAGTGCTCCGCCACTTCCCTGATTGAACACGCTGGAGGGGCGCCATTTTTCCTTTGTGTCTTTGGCACCAGAACACTTTGTCCTGCCCCCAAATAATCCGTCACATTATAATCTCCCATGTACAATATGGCTACTTTTATCTTTTGAAAAATGTTTTTACACCAGTACAGTGAGAGCTCAGCACACAAGCAAATCAGCTTTTCCACAGGATTAATAGTCATGTCAGTACCCAGGATGCCCGGCTGACTGGTGAGTAATCAAAAAATCATAAAAAACTGGAAGAAGCAAACGCTACTTAGTATCTTAGTAGGCTAATATTAATACAGATACAGAGAACTTCCAGTATAAATAACATGTTTTTCTCATTTCGCCCAATCTATATGTCCTGCACCTACATGTCTCCCCCTCTACAGTCTGGAGTCATTAGGAGACATTGGAGGAGTAAAGAATCATCATTCCATATGTAGTGATGACGTACAATGGTGCATGGATGGTGGGATACATGATGTCTGCTGAATGACCGTCTGGTCTTCAGCTTCAGTATTTTTGGTGTATGACCAGCTATAGGGAAGTACTCCGCCACTTCCCTGATTGAACATGCTGGAGGGGCGCCATTTTTGCACCAGAACACCTTGTCCTGTCCCAAATAATCCCTCACATTATAACCCCCATGAACAATTAGGCTACTTTTAACATTAAGGTGAGTCCAAGGTATCAATGGAGCCAGTTGTCATTTTTCGCTGAGTCCGTCTGTCCACAGCATCAGGCTCTCCTCAAAGGGCATCATTTTTTCACAGTTTTCTGAAAGAGGAAAAGCGCATTTTGAAATATGTATACATGAAATCTGATATATTTTACTTTATTTCTTTAAGTTATATTATCATCATTATTATTATTATTCATTGTTGTAATTAAGAGAAGATGACATTGATAAGGAAAACCATTGGAATATAGATATATGGGAATGTGGAAAATTGCTACAGCAACACATTACAGGGAACCTGACAGCCGCCCCTGCTCCCAAGGCCACCAGCACTTGTATCTTCCTGTATAAACTCCCTAACAAGCTTTTATTACATTTCACATATAAACAAATCTTAAGAAAAGGTATTTCTAAAGTCCGTTTCTCTTATGCTAATTCCCCTTTTGTCTAGTTGATGCGGCATTTGCTTCCTCAGACTAGTCGTCCCACTCAGCGTGTTATACTAGAGATGAGTGAACTTGTTCGGAAAACGTTCGCCATCTAAAATTCGGTACAAATGTTTTTTGCTATTACTTTGTCTAGGATAGTGGTGCTGTATGATGAGCGGGGGGACGTGTTTGATGAGGGTGGGGGGCGGTGAGAGGTTAGAGAAGCTGCAGACTTTTTCTTTTCTTAACATTATGCGTGGAGATTCTGGCAGCCAATCAGTGCACAAAACCATCCATAACGTCCAGACACAACGGCTTGTTTCATTGACTGCCGAAGTCACATGTTCTTCTCCATACAAAGAGTAGACATGTTGTTTTGGCGCCATTTTGTCAGTGTAACAACGCAGAGAGGCCGCGCCTGCTGTTGCTACTAGAAAGTCAGTTAGTTAGGTAGGCGGTTGATCATCAGTCAGCCAGTTCAGATACATAGGATCCTATGTGGCTGTGAAGTCGACCTTCCAGCACATCAATCGTTTTTGCTCACTGTTTGTGACACCAGGGCACATTTCAGCATATAACTCTTTTCTGCTGCTAATGTTTGAAAATACAAATTGTTTGTGCTGGTGTAAGGAGGTGTGTTATGATTCGGTAGCTGAGGAGTGCAGGCAAAAAGGCAATACACCAGAGCAGTTGGAATCTATGAGATTGCAGTACCCTGACTAACCACCACAACTAGAGGCAGCCGTGGAGCGTTCCCACGTTGGTCCCAGACGCCTCGTCACAGCCCGAGAAACTAACTACACCTAAAGATAGAAATAGGAAAGCTATCTGCCCCGGAGCAGAACCCCAAAGATAATAGCAAGCCCCCAAACATGTAATGGCGGTTAGACAAGACGAAATACTGACACAGACAGAAAATAGTATGAGAAAACGTTGGGGCCCAAACTAACTAAATAGAAAAGGATAGGAAGGGTACTTACTGCAATCCCAAAAAAAACCCTGAAAGCACCAACTCTACTAATTTCAAAAACACCTGAGATCACACGACCTCTACCACCTAAATTAGTTCTCTGGTGTAACAAAATCAAAACAGCAGCCACTGAAAAAAACTGGAAAAAGCAAAAGTACTAACATCAGTGGCTGAACTAAACTGAGAGGGCAAAAGCCCCCTGAGGGGACCCAGAAGGCCCCACAGAAGTGCAGGACAAAATGCAAAAATTAAGCACAGAAACAAAAAGAAGAAAATGTCTTATCTGTTAGCAGGAGATGCAGACACGACACAGCAGGCTACAAGGCAAACAGGAATCAAGGATTGAGACCCGAACAATTGATCACCGGCAACCCTGATGGGAAGGTGACTCCCTTATATAAGACCAGTCAGTAACACCTGATTCCCAGTCCTCACAATCTTCACTGAACAGACCAGTACCGCTTGTAACCACCAGAGGGAGCCTCTGCTCAGAACTCATCTCAAGCCCATTCACAACAGAGGTGGCGGGGACCCTCACGTGCCTCCTCTCTCTTGGACGCTGTTTGCATGTTCACATGCGGCACCTCATTGTTTATTAATGTTTATATACTGTGATGGAAAAATATTTAGACTTGAGAGTCCTCAGTGGTTGATACCTTTTAATGGCTAACTGAAAAGATGGTAACAAATTGCAAGCTTTCGAGACTACTCAGGTCTCTTCATCAGGCGAAGACTAATACAAAATCTGAAGAATCACATATTTATATACAACAGGACACAGGAATAATGCAATTGGTAAGACAAGTGACGTGAAGCAGAACTGTCATTATGGCAGAGGGATGAACATAAATATTGGAACAGTTCATAGATAAGGAGTGAAAGTTTTATTACCCTCTGATTGGAGTCTGCTATTGTGTTTTGATGCCCCTAGAAGGTCAGAGAAGCAGATTCCTTAATTGATGTAGAAAGACATGAAACCTTTGGCTATATTCATCCCAGCACTAAGAGTGTCAAAGGTAATCATAAGTTTATATTCCCAAACCTTTCTATCTTTCTCAGATTTGAAGTCAGATTTTAATACAAGTAATTCCATATCCATCATGCTATGACCGGGCATACAAAAGTGTTTTGCCACAGGTAAATCCATTCTTTTTTCTCTTATTGTGTGGTGATGAGAATTCATCCTTGTTCTCAGTTTTTGCACTGTGATGTCATGTATTGTAATGTGAATGTACGGTTTATAGGATTAGGGCTAGAATAGGATATAGGGTAGTATAGAACCGTAGTGGGGCTAGAATAGAGGGGGGCACATTAGAGATAGAGAATAGCATGGAATAGAGAAGAAGACAGGCAGCACAGGGGTTAAGTAAATGGGAGGGACAGCACAGAGCAGGGAAGTATAGGACGGGTATTTCCTGATCAGAGCAGTACCCTGGGCAGCTCTGCCCAGGGCAGGACATGTGAGAAGTAGTGGAACAGAGAGTTACAGGCCGTGGGGATAAAGCTGTTGCTGAAGTAAGGGGCCCCAGGCAGAGAGCAGTGCTGACGGGCACCAGCTCGACATGACCATCCCCAAGAAAGATCCGGGGTCTATGACCGGGGCAGAAGCAGCTGTGATAGCGTTCCTGGCACCTCTTCCCACTAGAGCCGGACGAGGAGCTGATAAGGAGCTGGTGATGGGAGAGGCACACATGGGACAAGAACTGTCTAAAGATACGGCCGGGCTTGCTGGGAAAAGGAAGCAAATAGTGAGAAAAATATTTGGAACTGGTAATATTTTGGGCTAGGCAGGAGTTATTTAAAAATAACAATTCTTTGTGCTAATTGAGGTTCAGCCAACAGGCCACATTGTAGCTTGAGACGGGACTTGCACCAGCATTTTTAGCTTAAACATTGAGCAGTAACAGGTGGATGAGTGACAGGTGTAGGCCTGGTGGTCTGAGAGCCCTGCCAAATTCAGGCAACATACATGAAGGAGACCCAACTTGGAGCCCAAACATTTCCAAAAATTAGGGGCTGCCTCTAAAGGTGTCTTCTCATACATGGCCCGAAGCCCTGGAGATGGGAATGATGAGCACGTTACAGGCAGCGGGAGACACTCAAGTTCCCGGCAGTCAGTAATCTGTATACGACTGCAGATTGTAGACTGGAATCAGAGGAGATATGATGCTTAGGCCAAGTTGGTACTTTATACTTGGCTTTTACACAAATCCAATCTATAAAACCAGAATACTTACCATAGACATGTCTGATTTCGGGCCCTTGTGTCCTGACGTGCAGCTGAAGCTGCCGACCTCTTGGTTTCTACAATGTAACAGTGAGAAATGATAAGAACATATGACGCCCGGTGCACCAACATGTTTACTGCGCTATCAGGGGGTATTAGCAGGAAGCTGCTGTCTATCCAACTCACTGATAATGAGATCAAATATGGCATCAGGATTGGGGGTGTATATGGGGAAGAAGAATGTCCTTATAGGGAGGATGCTGGATACTCACTTTCTATTGTAATATTCTGCCGAAAAAGGAGAGAAATCTAATAAAAAATACAAAAACATGTTCATGAGACCACTGTCTACTTTTTGTCCCCCGAAAAATGTGACAATTGTGTGGATATGAGTATGTAATCCCCCACTTCATCTCTGGAGTTTTATTCTTATGGAATAGTGTTACAGCCGCTGGGTTTATGCCTTTACTGCAGACACTAGGTCTGACACCTGGTACTGTACATCACACCGGGCCGTATTTCTACTATTCTGTAAGATAAAGCCGCCCCTTAGCTACAGGATGTTATGGAAAGATCTGAAGATAGTCACTGACTTTTATAATACATAACGGACCTGTTACATGGGAAGATTACAGACATTCCTGCAATTGTATTTACTCTGGTGGACGCTTCTCCTTCCATGTTCTTTTCTTTCCATTCAGGCAGCTAAATAAGAAAGGATTCTTTACAGTTAGAGCACTCAGACTGTGGAATACCCGACCACAAGAGGTAGTAATGGCAGACACTATAACAGCTTTTAAATAAGGGCTGGACGATTTCCTTGATACACATAGCATTGTGGGTTATAGTTACCGTATATTCTCATAGAATCATAGAATCATAGAATAGTAGAGTTGGAAGGGACCTCCTGGGCCATCTGGTCCAACCCCCTGCTCAAAGCAGGATTCTCTAAATCATCCCAGACAGATGTCTGTCCAGCCTCTGTTTGAAGACTTCCATTGAAGGAGAACTCACCACCTCTCGTGGCAGCCTGTTCCACTCATTGATCACCCTAACTGTCAAAAAGTTTTTTCTAATATCTAATCTGTGTCTCCTCCCATTCAGTTTCATCCCATTGCTTCTAGTCTTTCCTTGTGCAAATGAGAATAAAGATGATCCTTCTACAATGTGACAGCCCTTGAGATATTTGTAGACAGCTATTAAGTCTCCTCTCAGTCTTCTTTTTTGCAAGCTAAACATTCCCAAATCCTGCAACCGTTCCTCATAGGACATGGTTTGCAGACCGGTCACCATTCTGGTGGCTCTTCTCTGAACTTGCTCCAGTTTGTTGATGTCTTTTTTAAAATGTGGTGCCCAAAACTGGACACAGTATTCCAGATGAGGTCTGACCAAAGAGGAGTAGAGGGCAATAATGACCTCACGTGATCTAGACTGTATGCTTCTGTTGATACATCCTAGAATTGCATTTGCCTTTTTTGCTGCTGCATCACACTGTTGACTCATGTTCAGTCTGTGATCGATTAGTATACCCAAGTCTTTTTCACATGTGCTGTTACTTAGCCCTATTCCCCCCATTTTGTATATGCTTTTTTCATTTTTATTGCCCAGATGTAGTACTTTGCATTTTTTCCCTGTTAAAATCCATTCTGTTAGTTGCTGCCCACTGCTCCAGTTTATTTATATCTTTTTGAATCCTCTCTCTCTCTTCTCTAGTATTAGCTACCCCTCCTAGCTTTGTGTCATCAGCAAATTTGATCAGTTTACCCTCAATTCCTTCATCTAAATCATTGATAAAGATGTTGAACAACACAGGGCCCAAACAGAGCCTTGTGGTACCCCACTTGATACATTCTTCCAACTGGATGTGCAGCCATTTACGACCACTCTTTGGGTCCGATCACTAAGCCAGTTATGAATCCACCTAACAGTTGCCTTGTCCATTCCATACTTAGTCATTTTTTCAATAAGGATTGTGTGAGATACTTTGTCAAATGCTTTGCTGAAGTCAAGATATTCTATATCTACAGCATTTCCCTGATCCACCCAGTCAGTGATTCTGTCATAGAAGGAAATTAAGTTAGTTTGACATGACTTATTAGTTACAAACCCATGCTGACTCTGTTTAATCACTTCATTCTTATCCAGGTACTTGCATACATGTTCTTTAATAATTTTTTCAAAGATCTTTCCTGTTATAGAAGTCAGACTCACCGGCCTGTAGTTCCCTGGGTCCACCTTCTTCCCCTTTTTGAAGATAGGAACAACATTTGCTCTTCTCCAGTCTTCTGGGACTTCTCCTGTTCTCAAGAATTTTCAAAGATTATGTACAGTGGTTCAAGAATTTCTTCTGCTATCTCCTTCAGTACTCTGGGGTTTAATTCATCTGGACCTGGAGACTTGAATTCATTTAGGTTAGCTAAGTGTTTCCTCACTGTCTTTCTGTTTATAGATATCCTAGATTCTTCTATTCCTTTAATAGGACAGTGAAGATCAGTTGATGTTACATTTCATTTCTGAGAGAAAACAGATGCAAAATAGGAATTTAACAGTTCAGCCTTCTCAACATCCTGCCTTACCATTTCATCATTTTCATCCTGTAAAAATCCTATAGCATCTTTGACTTTTCTTTTACTTTTGACGTATCCCCAAAATCCTTTTTTGTTGCTTTTGATGTCACTTGCAAGCCTTAATTCATTGTCAGCTTTAGATAATCTAATTTGTGCCCTGCAGGTTCTGCAGACAGCATTATATTCTTCTTTAGATATGCCTCCCTCTTTCCATTTGATAAACATCTCTTTCTTCCTTTTTAGCATGTGTTTAAGTTCTGTGTTCATCCATCCTGGTTTCCTTAAATGCTTCCCATTCTTCACTCTTTTCGGAATTGTTAACAATTGTGCTTTGAGAATCTCATTTTTCAAGATTTTTCATCCTTCCTGGACATTTTTGTCCTTAAGGATACCCAGCTATTGGATCCCTCTAATTCTTTTTCTGAGTCCCTTAAAATCTGCCTTTCTGAAATCTAACCTTGACATCTGAGTCTTCACAGGTCTTCCTCCTCTTGTTATCCAAAATTCTAAAATGGCATGGTCACTACCTCCTAGGGTCCCAGCCACTCTTACCTCCTCAACCATTTCTTCCCTGTTTATAAGGATTAGATCCTCGTGTATAAGCCGTGTATAAGCCGAGATTTTCAGCCCACTTTTTAGGGCTGAAAGTCCCCCTATCGGCTTATACGCGGGTCATATACGGGGTCGGCGGGGGTGTCAGATCATACTCACCCCACTGCCGGCGCGGTCTCTGCAGCCCCCCTGCTTCTCCCACGATCTCCGGCTCCTTCCTGCAGCGGTCACCTGGCACCGCTCATTAAAGTCATGAATATGCACATATTCATGACTTTAATGAGCGGTACCATGTGACCGCTGTAGGAAGGAAGCGCTGCGGAGAGCGCCGGGAGAAGAGAGGCTGCAGAGACCGCGCCAGCGGAGGGGTGAGTATAGCGATATTTACCTGTCCCGTTCCACCGCTGCACGCTGCATCCTCGTCTGACTCCTCAGGCTGTGAATGATCAGGCAGAGGGCGCGATGACGTCGTTAGTGCGCGCCGCGCCCCTGCCAGATCATTCACAGCCAGAGGAGTCAGACGAGGACGCAGCGTGCAGCGGTGGAACGGGACAGGTAAATATCTCAGGTGCCGGGGTCCTGAGTGAGTGGTGACACCGGCACCTGTCCCCCATAGCGCGCCGGTGTCACCGCCTGCTCAGGACACCGGCACCTGGCCCCCAGCGACGAGAGGTGAGTATGTTATTTTTTTTTTTTTGCAGCAGCATATGAGGCATAATCTGGAGCATATGGGGTATAAGCTGTGGAACATATGGGGGCATAATCTGGAGCATATGGGGGCATAATATGGAGCATATGGGGGCATAAGCTGTGGAACATATGGGGGCATAATCTGGAGCATATGGGGGCATAATATGGAGCATATGGGGCATAAGCTGTGGAACATATGGGGCATAATCTGGAGCATATGGGGGCATAATCTGTGGATCATACGGGGGCATAATATGGAGCATATGGGAGCATATGGGGGCATAATCTGTGGAACATATGGGGGCATAATCTGTGAAACATATGGGGGCATAATCTGGAGCATATGGGGGCATAATCTGTGGATCATACGGGGGCATAATCTGTGGAATATATGGGGGCATAATCTGGAGCATATGGGGGCATAATCTCTGAAGCATATTGGGCATAATCTGGAGCATATGGGGGCATAATCTGGAGCATATGGGGGCATAATCTCAAGCATATTGGGCATAATCTGGAGCATATGGGGGGCATAATCTGGAGCATATGGTGGCATAATCTGTGGAGCATATTGGGCATAATCTGTGCAGCATATGGGGGCATAATCTGTGGAGCATCATATGGGGGTATAATCATTTTTCACCCTAGGCTTATACGCGAGTCAATAAGTTTTCCCAGTTTTTTGTGGCAAAATTAGGGGTGTCGACTTATACACGGGTCGGCTTATACGGTAAATTAGTGACAAAATGTGCAATTGGTGGAGAAAGGTTGAACTTGATGGACCCAGGTCTTTTTTCAACCTACTGTATGTAACTATGTAAAATGTTTTGCTGCAAAGAATAAAACCAAATAAATGAGTCCAGATAATCACCAAAATTAAAACTGTCTCTCATCCTGCAAAATTGTGAAATGAATTCTTGCCTATCAAAGGAGATGAGCCTCAACATGAGATATTGCCCCTCTGACTATCAAGAGGAAAGTCAGATATCAGTAATAGAGTACAATGGTGGTCACCGTGCACTTTGCTCCCATATCTCAGTGATTGAAGGACAGAATAATCAGACTCACATCTGATATTTCAGTAACTGTAGCACAGAATTAAGAGGCTGGCATCTGATACCTCATTGATGGACAGAACAGAGAGGCTGACATAAGACACCTCAGTGACTGAAGGACAGAATAGAGAGGCTGACATCTGACACCTCAGTGACTCAAGGACAGAATAGAGAGGCTGACATTTGATACGTCATTGATGGACAGAAGAGAGAGGCTGACATCCGAGACCTCAGTGAATGAAGGGCAGAATAGAGAAGCTTTTGTGACTGAAGGACACAACAGAGAGGCTGACATCTGACACTTCAGTGACTAAGAACATAATAGAAGGGCTGACATCTGATATGTCAGTGACTGAAGGACAGAACAGAGAGGTTGAAAGTTCCATGTATTAAGATACATATATGCCCCGTCTCCCCCTCTAGATGCGGACTACGACTCAGAGTGTCATGGCTAACATGTTGACGTCCATGTTTACTCGCTATGTGATTTGTAATACATGATAATGTACAACAAATATCAACAGAAGGAGAATACTGAGATGGAAATATATCATGTTCTTATGTGGCACCCAGGAGTCTGGTTGCCACAGTGGCTTTGCTTCCTTCGCAGGGGGTGATGCCATGCCTGGAAACAAAGAGGAAACCCTTGCCAGGTAACACACCGCATGCAACACTTTTCCTACCCCAGACCAGAAGGGGGAGCTCTAACACCTGATTTCAGGGGAGCTTCCTTGGAACATTCTGGCTTGGGGAGGAGTTAGAGGAGTCTGTCTGTGGACAGGGACGAGAGAGGACGTGTGGAGAGAAGCTCGTGGGAACGGAGCTGTATGCTACAGCTCACCCAGAGAAAAGCTCTGATAAAAGAGGTCGCCAGAGTCCTGGACCAGTTGGGACTCCAAGCCCGACAGTCGTAGCTGGAGAACAGAAAATTGCAAGATCTCTGTTCACACTGACAGCTGCCAGCACAGCAGTAACACAAGAGCCAGGGTTGCCAGAGAGTAGAGACGGAGCCCTTGATAGGCTCACTTTGCCTGCTAAACAGGTTGGAAAAAAACACAGAGAAGAGGGCTGCAGCTTAGCTATAAGCAGCAGAGGTCAGGAACAGAGAGCGCAGCAGGAAGGCCTCTAAATCCTCCAGGCAAGGTGGAACCCAAATTGTTTATAGGCAATCAGATCTCCAGCACCATCTGTAGCCAGTGCCCTGGACACTTCACCTGCAGAACTGTGAGTAAAGCTTTGGAAACTGCACCTGACGGTGTCCTTTCAAGTTCTTCCTGCAACACCCACTCAGCACTGCTACATCCCTTGCCAAATACTACATCATTACTATTTTGAACATACTACATCTGCCCTGGGACTTAGCTCCACCTGTAGGGAGCTATACCAACTCTGCTGCCTCACCACCAGTCCCAGAGGATCTGCATTACAACGGTGGTCCTCTTTGACCACAAACCACAGGTGGCGATACAAACAATTCCCCTTTAAAAATCTCCTTTTTCTTTCATTTCATTTACACCATTTTTGCATGGACGATCAGGGCCACGGACCGAGTCACTACCACCGAGGGAGCTCCACTTATATTACTTAAATGTTTCTCATCCATTTCCTGAACCAGCCTCTTGGTTTTCTAGTTCAGAAAGAAAAAAATAAGATATTATATGATCAGTCACAAATAACTGTAACTAGTCCATTATATCCGAACGCCCGATGTACACATGTGACGTCTCTGCTCCTTGTCTGATGTTCCCTCACTGTCACAGCTTTAGGTTACATTCATACATACATTATCTCTCCATTATTTTTAAAGGAGTCTGTCACCCCGAAATGCTAATTACGCTACTTAAACATTTATATAGAGGACCTAGCCCAGTAGAAATCATACTAGCAATATATATTTTACTGATGTACAGTAGTTGCAGAAAATTTCACTGTTTCTCCATATGAAAATGAGGATGCTTTCGTGCACCCCTGGCTCGCTGCGCTGTTACACTCTACGATCTGCATATCCAGCGCTGTCTCTGACCTTGATTGATGGCTTGATTGATGCAGAGCGTGCACACACTCAGTGTGTATGCGGGTGTAAGGGGAGGCCAGGACTATAGTCATGGCCAGAGATACTAAAGCATCAGTGTCCGGCATTCACTCACCGAGAATTGCATTTCACTATTCAGCGTACCTGCATCTCCAGGTTCGGGTCCCCCTGGGCACTTCCCAAGCCGCGATGGCCCTTCTCCAAAGCAACTCCCAGTAATTGAGATACAGTCCATAGTAACTTGAACGATTTCTTTACTGATAACTTCACACAATATATCCACAGTTCGAACATCATAGGATACACATTCATCTTTACTTGCTTCCTCAGCAGCTTTCCCTACTTTGCTGATGCTTCTATACGGCTCACGTCCGGACCTGACCGTCTTAGACTGCTTCCCATTTCTTCCTGGCCTAACCTCGCCATGAAGGCAATTCCTTCTGCCTGTTTCGCCCCAGACTTGAAATCATCTGCCACCCGGTTTGGCTGCCTCATGAAAAGCATCAGACCGGTCTGTACTGTTCCTTGTGAAGCTTCAGCATCCTTCTGTTTCTCACACCAACTGACTCCCTCCCTAAAGGAGTCCACCCAGGCTATGAATCACCACATCTTCTTTCTACTGTACTGGCCCACTGTATTGATGTCCAGTGGCATGGGTGGACATACCGCCGATTCAACAGATGCGGCTGCAGCGGGGCCCAGAGGCTCACAGGGCGGCTAATAATGAGGGCAATCTGGCCAGTTTCTGTGGACCCGAGGATCTGGGAGCCCCTGGCCAGATTGCCCTCATGTGCGGCGGGCAGGGAGGGATCCCAGTAGCTCTGCTGCCTGCAAGATAAAATAGCAGGAGTGGAGCTGCAAGCATCCGCCCGCGCTTCCTGTCTCTGACACAGAGAGCAGAGCTGCTGGATGACGTCATCATTCAGCGGCCGGCTGTGCCATAGCGAGGAAGCACGGACACCGGTGATGCTGCGGCTGCGGACAGGTGAGAGGTGCTGTGTGTGTGCGTTTTGTATGTATATGTGTGTGTGTGTGTTTAGTATGTATGTATGTATGTACAGTACAGACCAAAAGTTTGGACACACCTTCTCATTTAAAGATTTTTCTGTATTTTCATGACTATGAAAATTGTACATTCACACTGAAGGCATTAAAACTATGAATTAACACATGTGGAATTATATACTTAACAAAAAAGTGTGAAACAACTGAAAATATGTCTTATATTCTAGGTTCTTTAAAGTAGCCACCTTTTGCTTTAATGACTGCATTGCACACTCTTGGCATTCTCTTGATGAGCTTCAAGAGGTAGTCACCGGAAATGGTCTTCCAATAATCTCGAAGGAGCTCCCAGAGATGCTTAGCACTTGTTGGCCCTTTTGCCTTCACTCTGCGGTCCAGCTCACCGCAAACCATCTCGACTGGTTCAGGTCTGGTGACTGTGGAGGCCAGGTCATCTGGCGTAGCACCCCATCACTCTCCTTCTTGGTCAAATAGCCCTTACACAGCCTGGAGGTGTGTTTGGGGTCATTGTCCTGTTGAAAAATAAATGATGGTCCAACTAAACGCAAACCAGATGGAATAGCATGCCACTGCAAGATGCTGTGGTAGCCATGCTGGTTCAGTATGCCTTGAATTTTGAATAAAGTAGTAATATAGCGTGGCACTACCGTGGAAGGTGCTCAAGTAGGAACCCAACACAGTGACAATGTAAAGAAGAACTTGGCACTCAACTTTCTAAATAGAAAGTTGAGTGCCAAGTTCTTCTTTACATTGTCACTGGGTTGGGTTCCTACTTGAGCACCTTCCACGGTAGTGCCACGCTATATTACTATATTATACTCACCCTTGCGTGCAGCACACTGTCACTATGACATCCAATATCTTCTCATATAACCCTGACGAGAGGAGTAACATTTTGTCTAAGTTGCATCTCCCCAGCGACTTCTTGAAATCTCCCCCACGTGAGGCCAGAGGAAGGGATTTGGAGAGGGAACTGCGTCACCAAGTCAGCTATGAACTACATTATGCCACCTTGTAGGAATACCTTTGTGTTAACATGATACCACGAGGTCTAAGAGTGACTCTCCGTCCGACTCTATTCAGTGATTCTCCTGAATATTGTCAAAAATTTGAACAGATATTAAACAAATGCTCTCTGGATATTATGACCCTGACTGCCGAACATTTACAGGGCACCATCTCTTCAGCCAAAGATAAGATTCTCAATATAGAAACACAATTGGCATCAGCAGGGACATCAGAGGAATTGACAAACATGAAAGATAAGATAAAAAACAATATTGAACAACACAAACGTGATACTGAAAATAGGAAAAGGTTGAAATTTAGAAGGGATACTGATGATTATGACAACAACCGTGTTTACCAATGGCAGTATAAATCTAATACCAGACCTTTTAACATTAGATCTGACTTTCATTCTTCTAATGACCCCTCTACCTCAGGATCTGAATCTGAAAGGCGTGATCCTCAATCCAGACAAGGACATTTTTTAGGACCAAGACGTCGTTCCAGAAGAAGAGGACCCGCAGAGGCCATGGACAGAAGAGACACAGATCTCTCCCGGATCACTCGCTCACAGGTAATTACCCGTTGGTAATTAACATCTCTTCCCGGACACTCAGTATCACAGAGTACAATTTATTACAAAAGGGCCTTTCTTACTGCCCCTCGTATAAATTTGACTCCTTCACAATGGACATGGACCTACATCGATTCTATCGTCGACTACGATTATCAGTTCATTTTTCATCAATACCTGACATACCTCCTGCTGATACATCTACACATCAACCGTTAATTTCTATCTCAGATCTTGATTTACGCAATAAGAGCACCTACAGACCTCCACAGAACTCACATGCGGTGGAAACGTTTGTTAATTTTATCGATCTAGCTTTCCTTAAACTACGACAAGACATAGAGAGTGGGAAACTTCATTACCAACCTAATCTGTCCACATTAGACTTCCAGGCATTACAGACCCTCCGCCAAGATGACCAAATCATCATAAAACCAGCAGATAAGGGGGGAGCCATTGTGGTTATGGACAGAGTAGCTTACACAACAGAGGTCCTACGACAATTAAATGACGTGACAATCTATACTGAACTCAGTAGTAATCCAACCAGTGAATTAAGTAAATTGATTGACGATATTTTGACCAATTATGTTTCCCGCGGGGTCATTGACTCAAAAACCAAAGAGTTTCTTACCAAAAAAAACCCCATAACCCCAGTGTTTTATGTCTTACCCAAAATTCATAAAAGTCTAGTTAATCCACGGGAAGACCAATAGTAGCTTCGACGGAATCCATACTGTCACCACTTTCCATTTTCTTGGAAAGAATTTTCACACCTCTGACACGACAGGCTCCATCTTATTTACTCGACACTGGTCATTTTCTTCAAACCATCCATAATCTGGGCCCAATACCTGATACAGCCATATTAGTCTCTTTCGATGTGAAAGATTTGTATACTTCCATCCCACATCAGGAAGGCATTGCATGTGCACGCCATCTACTTACCATCTCTCAAAAACCTCCAGAAATAATTGAACTCTGCATCCAACTTTTAACAATAGTACTGACAAAAAACTTTTTCATGTTTCAAAATAAATTTTTTCTTCAAACGAAAGGCACAGCCATAGGCTCAAACATGGCTCCTCCTTATGCGAATAGCTACATGGCCCGTTTTGAAGAGGAGGTAGTCTATCCACATCCTTTGTTCAGATCTTACAGTCTAATCTGGAAAAGGTATATAGACGACATTTTTTGCATATGGACTGGCACGACAGAGTCATTGAATCAATTTTTTGAGGTTCTAAACCAAGCCTGGCCTGGATTATCTTTTACAATTACCTCCAGTTTAGAAAGAGTAAACTTCTTAGATACCATGGTAATTAAAAATGAATCAGGGACTATCTCAACGGACTTATATACTAAGCCCACAGATAGAAACAGTCTTTTACATTATGACAGTCTTCACCCCCCGTCTACTAAAAGAGCCATACCCAGATCCCAATTCCATCGGGTACGAAAAATAGTCTCAGATTCTGCTGTGTCCAATCGCAGGATAAATGAGATGCACGCTAAATTTGAAGAACGTGAAATCCACCGAACATACTGGATAAAGCCAAAAATCCTACCCAAAATCCACGCAAATCAACACAGAACCGCATTCCTCTAGTACATACATTTCACCCGTATGTACACATACTGCATCATCACATACGGAAACATTGGGGCATTCTTAAAACTGCCTATCCTAATGTGAAAGAGTTCAATAATCCCTTTCTACCGTGCTACAAACGTCCCAATAACATCAGGGACTCATTAGTCAGAGCTGATTTAGGAACACAAGGACGCACCAAAGCACAAAGATTTCTTCAAAAACCGAAGACGGGCACATACCCGTGTTTACATTGTACACAATGTAACAATGTAATCAAAGGGGACACATTCCTCCACCCACACTCAGGAAAGAAATATCCAATTAAAGATTTTGCAACTTGTGATTCTTCCTATGCAGTTTACCTAATCAAATGTCCCTGTGGGCTATTATACATAGGGGAGACAACACAGCCTATTAAAGATAGAATTTCAAAGCATAAGTCCACTATCCGCTGTAAAAATATGTTGTTACCCATACCATTCCATTTCATTACCAAGGGACATACAATAGCACAATTAAAATTCCAGGTCATTGAACTAATCACGCCATCTAGGCGAGGGGGTGACCGGATCCAATACCTAAAGAAAAGGGAGTCATACTGGATTCATCAACTGCAGACTCTATCTCCCCGAGGTTTAAATAGGGAGTACGACTTACATTCCTTCATTTAAATTTCATATACAATTGTTTTGTCATTATAAGATGGAGACCTTCATATAATAATGATGTTACATTGTTATTCTCCTACTAACTCTGCTATCTCTCCCCACAGAGCCGCCTATATTGAATATTTGAATATATGAATATATAAACTGGGCCCTCCTCCTACCTAACTTCTGGACCTCCTTCATTTACCTACTCGACTGCTTAATCTTACATAAACGCTTTAAAACAAATAAAAGTATTAATCAAGATGAATATGTTCTCCATTGCTCCTTTAATGGCGTCTGAAACGCTAATCTCAGCTGCTGGAACGCAAACAAGGAAGCACATATTCCTTTTTTCCTCTTTCCCCGCCCTCCACGTGAGGACTAACTCTTGGAACGCAATCTTTGATATCTGGACCGCAGGAGTGACGTCATATCCTGTGACGCACTTCCGGTCAGCGCTAGAGCGGTATACCCGCCCTCAGCACATAAATAAGCAGCACTTCTCACCGGGCACTCACTTGAACAAGCGGTGGATGCCGCGTTCGGTGTAGACCTACACTTTGCAAGCTTTCAACATCGGTAAGCAACAGATTGGAGCACTTCTGTAGCAATCACCTTTTTAATTTTTTTCACAGCACGATTTACTTTTAATACTATGTCTCCACAGCCATTTGATGCCAGTGTGCAGGACTTTCCCTAGTTTATCCAGTTAATATTGTAAGCATTATTTGCAATTCCTTCTCCTATCACCTACTTACTTATCCTTGCTTAAGTATTAAAACACCTTATTTTGCTATACCTATCAGGTGTCCGTCCTATCTTTGATATATTGGGCATTATCCAGCGGACATTGGTTATATTCACTGCAAGGTATTCCTGCGAGTTTGGTGATTGCTCACTCAATTCATATACACCTTATTAGTCCATAGATCATTAATATACGTTTTGGACATAACTTAATCGATCAATAAGATTCCTACTCATCAAGCAGTCGGGTAGGCCCCCTCTTTTATTTTCTTATGTTTATTTTACATGTTTATTCACATGTTTACGTGTCGCAACTTTGTCAGAATACCATTGTATTATATTTATACTATTGGTCATGTTATGTTCGGTTTTTCTCTTGAGACTTCTCTCTTATTATGTTACCACAAATTGTCTCCTTAATATTACCTATATCATAGTATATCGATTCCATTTTTTTTCATTTTCTGCAGTACTTTGATGAAGGTCCAGATGGGACCGAAACGTTGGTTTTGACTGCAATAAATTCTTTCTATTTATAAAGTTGAGTGCCAAGTTCTTCTTTACATTGAATTTTGAATAAATCCCCAACAGTGTCACCAGCAAAGCACCCCCACACCATCACACCACCTCCTCCATGCTTCACGGTGGGAACCAGGCATGTAGAGTCCATCCGTTCTCCTTTTCAGCGTCGCACAAAGACACGGTAGTTGGAACCGAAGATCTCAAATTTGGACTCATCAGACCAAAGCACAGATTTCCACTGGTCTAATGTCCATTCCTTGTGTTCTTTAGCCCAAACAAGTCTCTTCTGCTTGTTGCCTGTCTTTAGCAGTGGTTTCCTAGCAGCTATTTTACCATGAAGGCCTGCTGCACAAAGTCTCCTCTTAACAGTTGTTGTAGAGATGTGTCTGCTTCTAGAACTCTGTGAGGCATTGACCTGGTCTCTAATCTGAGCTGTAAACCTGCGATTTCTGAGGCTGGTGACTCGGATAAACATCCTCAGAAGCATTTCCTGGGCCGGTCCTCATGTGAGCCAGTTTCTTTGTAGCGCTTGATGGTTTTTGCAACTGCACTTGAGGACACTTTCAAAGTTTTCCAATTTTTCGGACTGACTGACCTTC
Source organism: Oophaga sylvatica (assembly GCA_033576555.1). NCBI lineage: Eukaryota > Metazoa > Chordata > Amphibia > Anura > Dendrobatidae > Oophaga > Oophaga sylvatica. The sequence continues at coordinate 40,539 of JARQOD010004050.1, read as the reverse complement.
ATTTCTTAAAGTAATGAGGGCCACTCCTTTTTCTTTACTTAGCTGCTTTTTTCTTGCCATAATACAAATTCTAACAGTCTATTCAGTAGGACTATTAGCTGTGTATCCACCAGACTTCTGCACAACACAACTGATGGTCCCAACCCCATTTATAAGGTCAGAAATTCCACTTATTAAACCTGACAGGGCACACCTGTGAAGTGAAAACCATTCCCGGTAACTACCACTTGAAGCTCATCAAGAGAATGCCAAGAGTGTGCAAAGCAGTCATCCAAGCAAAAGGTGGCTACTTGAAGAACCTAGAATATAAGACATAATTTCAGTTGTTACACACTTTTTTGGTAAGTATATAATTCCATATGTGTTAATTCATAGTTTAGATGCCTTCAGTGTGAATTTACAATTTTCATAGTCATGAAAATACAGAAAACTCTTTAAAGGTGTGTCCAAACTTTTGGTCTGTACTGTATGTGTGTGTGACTGTTTGTTTTGTATGTATGTATGTATGTATGTATGTATGTGTGAGTGTTTCGTATGTATGTGTGTGTGTAGAGATGAGTGGTGGTGTGCGTGTGCATGCTTGCATACGTAGCACTGCAGGGGAATATGCAGAGAGGTCAATGGTGCCGTGTGTGTGTCTGTGTGTGTGTAGGTTGAGGAATGGGGAATGATAGGGTGATGGGGAGAAGGTAATGATGGGGTGATGGGGAGAAGGCTATAATGGGGGTGATGGGGAAAAGGCAATGATGGGGTAATGGAGAAGGCAATGATGGCGGTGATGGGGAGAATGCAATGATGGGAGTGATGGGGAGAAGGCAATGATGGGGTGATGGGGAGAAGGCAATGATATGGTGATGGAGAAGGCAATGATGGGAGTGATGGGGAGAAGGCATTGATGGGGTAATGGAGAAGGCAATGATGGGGGTGATGGGGAGAATGCAATGATGGGAGTGATGGGGAGAAGGCAATGATGGGGTGATGGGGAGAAGGCAATGATATGGTGATGGGGAGAGGGCAATGATGGGAGTGCTGGAGAGGGAAATGATAGGGGTGATGGGGAGAAGGCAATGATGGGAGTGATGTGGAGGGCAATGATGGGAGTGATGGGGAGAAGGCAATGATGGTGGGGAGGCAATGATAGAGGTGATGGAGAGGGCAATGATGAGTTGGTAGGGGAGAAGGCAATGATGGAGGTGGTGGAAAGGGTCAATGATGGGGAGGTGGGGGAAAAATGATGATGGGATGGTGGGGAGAATGCAATGATGGTGGTGGTATAAAGGGCAATAATGGGGGTGGTGGGGGAGGAGGAAATGATGGAGGTGGTGGAATGGGCATTGATGGGAGTAGTGTGGGAGAAAGCAAATAAAGTAGTGGGGAGAAGGCAATGATGGAAGTGGTGAAGAGGGCAATGATGGGGTGGAGGAGAAGACAATAGTGGGATTCGGGGGAAGGAGGATAATGAGGGGTGTGGGGGATTGGGATGGGAGGAAGGGGGACTTTTAATGGCCTTAGGAACAGGGGAAGGTGGAGGAAGACATTATCACTTATTATGTCTAACACAGTCCCTTTATATATAGTGTACATACTTATTATGTATAACACAGTCCCTTAGCATATAGTGTACTCACTAATTCTGTATAACATCATCCTTATTTACATAGTTTCCTCTTTTATTATGTATAAAACCATCCCTTATTACGAGCCATCCTCTCTAGTTATATATGGTGGCGTCCCTTATTATATAGCTTCCTCTGCTGTTATGTATAGTGCTGTCTCTTATATAGTGTATTCTTGTTAATTTTGTTATTCACAGCGCCCTCTTTTATTACATAGTCCGCTCTTTTTAGATATAATGTGACTGCTGATTGAGGAGCCGTTAACCAGACTACCAATCCATCAGCTCCTCTATTAGAAAGGAAGCTTTCCCATGCTCCATCAGCCATCATTGCATTATACAGCTAAGGCTAGTTTCGCACTAGCGTATGGCTGCGTTGCGGAGGGCTGCGTACTTCCTCCGTGAAGCTCTGCCCACAGCTGCACCTCCTCCGGTTAGCTCCGCCTATGTTTGCAAGTGGCCTGCATTCGGCCTGCGTACCTATATTTAACATTAGGTATGCAAGCCATGCAGATGCATGTGGATGCCTCCACATGCATCGTTTTGACGGTGCGGAGACCTGCGCCGAACGCAACATGTTGCATTTTGTTGCGGTCGCCGCACCGTCAAAATGACGCATGTGGCAACATCCGAATGGCCTGCGTACCTAATGTTAAATATAGTTACGCAGGCCGCTTGCAGACATAGGCGGAGCTGACCAAAGGAGGTGCGGCTGTGGGCAGAGCTTCACGGAGGAAGTACGCAGCCCTCTACAGCTCAGCCATATGCTGGTGAGAAAGTAGCCTAACAAGACAGGACGGTATGTAATAAAAAACAGGGCTCTATATAATCCAATATGTAAGGGCCGGTACTGTACATGACAAGAGAGGGCACTGTAAAAGGGACAGCAATATACATAATAAAGGAGACTATGTAATATATATACATGTATGTATGTGGCTATATATATATATACAGTACAGACCAAAAGTTTGGACACACCTTCTCATTTAAAGATTTTTCTGTATTTTCATGGCTATGAAAATTGTAGAATCACACTGAAGGCATCAAAACTATGAATTAACACATGTGGAATTATACATTACACTTTACAAAAAAGTGTGAAACAACTGAAAATATGTCTTATATTCTAGGTTCTTCAAAGTAGCCACCTTTTGCTTTGATTACTGCTTTGCACGCAGAAAAGGTGAATGGTTGGACTCTACATTCCTGGTTCCCACCGTGAAGCATGGAGGAGGTGGTGTGATGGTGTGGGGGTGCTTTGCTTGTGACACTGTTGGGTATTTATTCAAAATTGAAGCGGTGAGCGGTCCAGCTCACCCCAAACCATCTCGATTGGGTTCAGGTCTGGTGACTGTGGAGGCCAGGTCATCTGGCGTAGCACCCCAACACTCTCCTTCTTGGTCAAATAGCCCTTACACAGCCTGGAGGTGTGTTTGGGGTCATTGTCCTGTTGAAAAATAAATGATGGTCCAACTAAACGCAAACCAGATGGAATAGCATGCCGCTGCAAGATGCTGTGGTAGCCATGCTGGTTCACTATGCCTTCAATTTTGAATAAATCCCCAACAGTGTCACCAGCAAAGCACCCCCACACCATCACACCACCTCCTCCATGCTTCACGGTGGGAACCAGGCATGTAGAGTCCATCCGTTCACCTTTCTGCGTGCAAAGCAGTAATCAAAGCAAAAGGTGACTACGTTGAAGAATCTAGAATATAAGACATATTTTCAGTTGTTTCACACTTTTTTGTAAAGTGTAATGTATAATTCCACATGTGTTAATTCATAGTTTTGATGCCTTCAGTGTGATTCTACAATTTTCATAGTCGTGAAAATACAGAAAATCATTGAATGAGAAGGTGTGTCCAAACTTTTGGTCTGTACTGTATATATATATATATATATATATATATATATATATATATATATATATATATGTAGCTTTGTCCCCATAAAAGGAAGGGGGCCCAGACACATTTCTTGCACAGGGGCCCCAAGCTGTCAGTGTCCGCCCCTGTCCAGTTGCCGTGGATAATGTGCGCTGTCGCTGCTTAACGTTACATGACTGCCGAGCCGTCCTGGGCCTATATCCCATGTGGACACTTCGGGCACACTGGCCCAATCTGAAATAACTTCTCTTCTTCTCTAACCTTAACTCTTGGCAGCACCTTCTACACTTAACCCTATCCTGCTACGAATTCTATACACTAGAGTGTCCCCTCTAGTGTCCAAAAAAGAGCAATACACTTTCCCTATACTGTAAATGACAAACCATGAAATGCAGTAAACATTATCATAACTATGTGCAAATAAAAGCAATAATACAGCAAAACGTAAAGACAAAACGATGGTAATACCCAGAAGGGCTAGCAGTATCATTTCATATGTGCGGTAATACATATAAACATGTAGCAGTATCAGTTAGCAAAGAGAAATAAATACAACAATGAACATTTTTACATAACCCCTTTACACGGGCAAACCCTGACCTCCTGCTCCTTTCTGCAACTGCTCGCTCGCTACACTCTCTAGTCCCCTATATACAAGTTTCAGCACCTGAATTTGCATTTTGCGGGTGACAGACTCCCTTTAAGGAGGACATGGCCTCCACTTCCCATATCATTCTCTATGATCAGTGATAAAGAATCCTGTGGGTTGAAGACATCAATGATTTCCTCCCTTCTATCAGGACAGGTGTGACATCCTGGGACCATGCTGGGAGGGCAGGGCTGTCTCACTGACTCCAGGACATGGGTCTGTCATGGAGTTGGGGTCTTTCCACTTACACAATCTCTTCTGCACTCCACGTCTCCTCTTTCTCCTCATTTTCTTGTTGTTCTTCATTTTCTTCTCTATTAGAAATAATAACATCATATAACAATTATATCAATGTTTCTCCTGACAGTAAATTCAACCATGATCAGAAAAAAGTATTGTCAGCCACCAATTGTGCAACTTCTCTCACTTAAAAAGATAAGAGAGGCCTGTAATTGACATCATAGGTAGACCACAACTATAAGGGCCCTGTTACACATAGCGACGCTCCAGCGATCCCAACAACGATACGACCTGGTAAGGATCGCTGGTACGTCGCTACATGGTCACTAGTAAGTTGTCAAACAGGCAGATCTACTCAACGACGCAGCAATGATACGACGATCCGTATAACGAACTCAGCGGTCGTTGGGACCTTGTCGCAGCAGCGATTCTGACAAAGACAAAGCAAAATTACGCCTGCGTCGCTGAGTTCTGAGTCGCCAACGAGGTCGCTCGTCGTTTTTATGGCGTCAAACACAGCGATGCATGCTGGCCAGCGGGACTCCAATGATCAAAAAATGGCCTAGGACATTCCAGCACGATCAGCTATATCGCAGCGCGGTGCCGGTCGCCGCTATGTGTCACACGTAGCAAGATCGCTGGCGAGGTCGCTGTTGCGTCATAAAACCTGTGACGTTTCAGCGATCTCGCTAACGATCTCGCTATGTGTGAAGTACCCTTAAGAGTCAAAATGAGAAAACAAATCCAGAAAATCACCTTGTCTGATTTGGCAAGATTTATTTTGCAAATTCTGGTGGAAAATAAGTATTTGGTCACCTAAAAACATGCAAGATTTCTGGCTCTCACAGACCTGTAACTTCTTCTTTAAGAGGCTCCTCTGTCCTCCACTCATTACCTGTAGTAATGGCGCCTGTTTGAACTTGTTATCAGTATATAAGACACCTGTCCACAAACTCAAACAGTCACACTCCAAACTCCACTATGGTGAAGACCAAAGAGCTGTTTGACGGACATCAGAAACAAAATTGTAGCCCTGCACCAGTCTTGTCCCCACTTATCAAACTGCTGATATAATCCTGTATCTCTAATGGTAACATTAGGGGAAATTAAGATTTTAGCTGTATGCCGAGCTCCAGGCTGCTACTTTCCATCTAAGTCTGTTGTAAGAATAAAGAAAGACAATGATAATTATCACGTGTCACATCCACACAATTCCAGAAAAACTTTCTATTGTCCCTGGTTATAAAATCTCAAGTAAGGGTCATATTTCCTATGTGGATCCTGGGGTGGTGCAGGACGAGACCTCGTCATATACCACAAGTACACAGCACTTGTATGGTCAGTACGATGAGACACGTGTATAAGACACAACTATGTATCATCTACTATTTCTCCAGGAGGTTAGAGGAAGAGGTTGTCTTTGGCTATGTGCACACATAGTGTTTTTAGAACACCCAATCTCTTAGCCCACGATAAGACAAAGAATTAGATGAGCAAAACACCAAATATTAATGATAAAATTAACATTTTATTGATACATAAAGTTAAAATGATGTAACACTATGACAAAAAAAGGTGCAAAGATAAGGAAAAAGAGGGACGTAAAACTCTCCATAATCATCTCAATAAAATAACGCTGTATAGCAGAGGATAAACATGACCTCTACAATTAATCCCAAAGGGGGCACATATGATTTAGGTATTTTCTCAAATCAATTGCTTTTATTCTAACATCCCATTTATCATGATTTTGTAAACACAATTCACATGTGGGGACAGAATCTCAGCGTGTTGTAATCAATCTGCAGCAAAGTGAAACCAGATTCTAATTTTCTCAGATATTGAACATAATCCCATTCACTGTCAGGAGGTATACTTGAGTACCAAAAATGGGGCATCCACTGCTATGCTGCCCTCAAGTATTGCAATGTAAACATGTATTAACACTTTTATAGTGCAGCATATGCAAATAGACATGCCCTTCAATATTACTAACCACTTAAACCTCTGACATTAGGTGTAACTGAGTATCAGGAGCCGGATAACAATTCACATGCGGGGACAGAGTCTCAGCATTTTATAATCAGTCCGCAGCAAAGTGAAACCAGATTCCAATTTTCTCAGATATTGCACATAATCCTATTCATTGACAGGAGGTATAAATGAGGGGGCAGAGAGACGAGACTCCCACTTCACATGCTGGTTCAGCTGTTTGGATTCAGGTAAAGGTTTCGTGGCCACCTATATTGACTTGTCGGGCTTGATTTATTTACTCACCCCCAAGGCAGTGCAGCATATGTTATTCAGCTCCTGACACTAAAGCCCCCGTCTCACATAGCGATATCGCTAGCGAGATCGGTGCTGAGTCACTAGTTTTGTGACGCAGCAGCGATGTCCCCAGCGATATCGCTGTGTGTGACATTCAGCGACGATCAGCCCCCCTGCTGGGTATCGCTGATCGTCGCTGAAATGTCTGGACATTTTTTTGATCGCTGGTCTCCCGCTGACAGGCACGCATCGCTGCGTGTGACAGGCGGGAGACCAGCGATCCGCTGGTAACCAAGGTACACAGCGGGTTTCCAGGTGCGGGGCTGTGCCTAGAAACCCGCTGTGTACCTTGGATACCAGCTCCCTGCTGCAGGGAGCTGGTAACCAAGGTACACAGCGGGTTTCCAGGCACCGCGCAGCGCCTGGAAACCCGACGTGTACCTTGGTTACCAGCTCCCTGCATCAGGGCGCTGGTATCCAAGGTACACTGCGGGTAACTAGCGATGTTACCCGCAGTGTCCTTGTGCTGATCGCTGCCCTGAGCTGCCTGTTTGGCAGCTCAGCAGCGATAATATAGCGATACACCAGCGATCCTGATCGTTGTCGGGATCGCTGGTGTATCGCTATGTGAGACCCAGCCTTTAGTTACATCTCATGTCAGAGGTTTAGTGGTTAGTAACATTGAAGGGCATGTCTATTTGCAACACTCTTGATACTCAGTTACACCTAATGTCAGAGGTTTAAGTGGTTAGTAACATTGAAGGGCATGTCTATTTGCAACACTCTTGATACTCAGTTACACCTAATGTCAGAGGTTTAAGTGGTTAGTAATATTGAAGGGCATGTCTATTTGCATATGCTGCACTATAAAAGTGTTAATACATGTTTACATTGCATTACTTGAGGGCAGCATAGCAGTGGATGCCCCATTTTTGGTACTCATTTGTACCTCCTGTCAGTGAATGGGATTATGTGCAATATGTGAGAAAATTGGAATCTGGTTTCACTTTGCTGCAGATTGATTACAACACGCTGAGATTCTGTCCCCACATGTGAATTGTGTTTACAAAATCATGATAAATGGGATGTTAGAATAAAAGCAATTGATTTGAGAAAATACCTAAATCATATGTGCCCCCTTTGGGATTAATTGTAGAGGTCATGTTTATCCTCTGCTATACAGCGTTATTTTATTGAGATGATTATGGAGAGTTTTACGTCCCTCTTTTTCCTTATCTTTGCACCTTTTTTTGTCATAGTGTTACATCATTTTAACTTTATGTATCAATAAAATGTTAATTTTATCATTAAAATTTGGTGTTTTGCTCATCTAATTCTTTGTCTTATCGTGGGCGAAGAGATTGGGTGTTCTATGAGTTAATTTTTGAGCAAACATATGTTTTGATTATATGGCATAATATCGTGGATCACACATAGTGTTTTTGTAGCATTTTTTATGCAATAGAAAAACTTCTTATGACAATGCAAGCAAAAGCTATGAGACCCCAGACTTCTCATGCATGATGGGAACTGCACACTTGTTTCTGTTCTTGACTGAATTTGAGAACCCAAGCCATAGACATACATAGAAATCAGTATAATGACTCCAGCACAGAATAATGGCCCCACAGCCCTCCACACAATATCATGGCCCCGACACAGCCCTCTACACAATATGGTGGCTCTTCAGTATACAGTTTAATGGCCCTCAATACAGTATAATGGCCCTACAATCAGTATAATGGTACCAACATAGCCCAGAGCACTGTGTCATAGCCCTCACACTGTATAATGGCCCCTTCATTTTATAATGGCTCCCCACACTGTATAAATTGGCCCTATGTAGCTCTCCACACAGCATAATGGCCCCACACAGCCCTGCAAACAGTATAATGCCCCCACATAGCACTAGAAACAATATAATAGCCTTTACATAGCCTTCTAAACAGTATAAAAGCCCTCACACAACCCTTCAAACAGTATAATGGCCCCATATAATCCTTCAAACAGTATAATGGCCCCCAGATACACCTCTAAATAGTAAAATGCTCCCCCCATAGCCCTCCAAAAAGTATAATGGTCCTCACATAGTGCTCCAGCAGTATAATGGCCCCCACACAGCCCACTGCACAGTATGTTCATCACCATGAGTACAATATACTCACCGATTTAAAAAAATAGAAAAAAACAACAACTCCCCTCTCCTCATTCCCCCAATGCGCCGGTCTCTGCAGTGTGTATTCTACAGCACCGCACAGTGGGTGCGAGTTTGTGATGTCATCGCCCCTGCTGCGCTATGACTTCAGGGAGAAAGGACTTGTTCCATCTTTGCCCTCAACTATATGTGGTACTGGGAGGGAACATGGGGAGGGGGAATCAGTGCTGGCATCAAGCCGTCCAGATTCACAGGCCCCACAGTGGCCACGTGGTTTGTCGCTATTAGCCGTACGCCACTGACCAAACAATGTAAATAGTACATTACACAGATAGACGGTACTTACTTTTCAAGTTGAAAAATACAAATCCTGTAAGAATAAGTGCACAAATGTAAGAATACATAACACATGGGGGATAAATCATTCTTTATTTACTTTTGTATTTCATTATTTAAAGGAAAATCAGATTCAAAGGGACCAAAATAACATAAAAAATAAAACCAATGATAAAACATGTAGATATTACAAACTCATAATGAACATTTACTTACTGGTAATCTTCACTGGAAGATGCAGTCTGTAAATATAGAAATAATAATAATGTTTGGTGTGATGAGGGTAATTCTACCATTCACCTGACTGTCGCGATCAGCCCTGACTTCTCCATAAATACACACTTTTATATATGCATTTTTCAATAAGGTAGAGAGAGATCAGTGTCCAGCGGACTCTCCTGACGATTATCTCATAGGGTCCATAAAGATGAGACATTTATCCTGAAAATTACCATGTACCAGTCATAACCTCCCGCTCTATGTTTTCTATAGATCTCAATGGAGTATATACTGATAACACTGATATCTGCCGACATCATGGGAATTCTATACTGTATCTATATTATTCGCTTCTCGCCATTCTGCACATTCATTCTGGATGGTAATTCATGACTTACTGTAGTGCTCTGGGTGAATGTACCAGCAGAATCATATAGCAGTGACTGTGCATCAGTGCATTCCATGTCATATTCATCTTGGACTGGGGAATTCAAGATTTGACTTGATAACCCAGGCATGGTATGTGAAAAGAGCTCCATGGAGTAATCTGAAGTGTGGCCTGCCGCATCATTCACTTTTGGTGGGGGTAAAGCACACAAGGAAAGGTATAAACCCAACAAAAGTTCCGTGGTCCAACGGAAATACCTCCCTGACCAAAATTTATACCTAACAAAAGAAATTGTAGCAGCAATAGAAAATAAAAAACAATAATTGCAACCATAAGATAATAAATCAATAAGATAATAAGTCTACAAAGCATGGGAGAATTTTTTAGAAAAATATCAAAAATTTTTTTTTTTTTATTACATCAATAATAAAGACAAAGATACACAGTATAAAGGTGAGGTAAGTATACAGACAAACTGACAGATATCGACAAAATTGAATTGATGTTAAATATAATGCCAGATAGACAGGAATATAGGTCCCAGGGGTGTGTAATAACATTCCTTTTTAAATTTCACAGGTAGAGAAAAATATACAGCTGAATCTAAAGATAAATAGAAGGAAGCAACTTATAAAGACCTAATATAAATGTATTACCGATTTGGTTAAGAACAAAATCTGAATAGGTCAAATATATATGAAATATTAGACAAATTGGCAGTGCTCAGTATATCCATGCACAGTGGCAGAATCATATATATAATGATTTGACATAGTCAGATATAATGAAGTCAGAAAAGTGCTATGGAATAATAACAGCTGATAGGAAAGAAGGTAATGCTACATGTCAGTCACAAACAATAAAAGGATCAATTACCTTGTGACATAATGGTCAAGTGTGGCAGCACCCACTGGGACCGTGAGAGCCCCGACGCGCGTTTCACCGTCCTCGGTTTCGTCAGGAGGCGTAATGAGACGTGCTGGGTATGAGGTTTAAATAGGAAGTGAATTTTAATGGAAGCAAATCAGAGTCGATAATCCATTTGAAGCGCCGCTCAAATTGCCGCGTCATATAAGACGTAAGCAGTGATTTGACAGTCGACATCGTAATAAATGTGATGTCTGTGATAGCATAGGGCGGCGGGCCGATGGGAGGTAAGTAGGTAAACTTGCGAATCGGCGCATCCCTCAGTGTGATGCCCCGCCCAGCGATGACGCGAGCCGGGGCGCACGGTGCATGATGGGAGGGAGGACGTGCGTCATCCCCACCCATCACCACAGCAACGCGTCCAACCCGGGCCATCGCAGGCCGGATGCAGCGCACACAGAAGGTGCGTCTGCGCACTGAATATTACAGGATATGAGGGGTAATAACTGTGCAAAGGTGTATGTAAATAAAAGAAAAAATAATAATAAATAATAATGGGCCATGGTAGATAAATAAAGGGCGGATGACAGGGATCTTACAGTGAAAGATCAAAATATCTAATGACAAGTATAAGACCTGGGCATAAAGTTCAAAATATATCTACCAGTAAAACATTAAAGAATACATATAATAATAACTAAATAATAGTTATATTAATATGTAACAGTAAATTATAAATAAATAAATAAAAAGCAAAAAGGACAAAAATAATAACGAAATCATAAAGAAAAATTATAACATAAATAACTGAATGGGTATCACATATAAGTGATTAAAAGGAGATCCATATGGTAATGAAGTCCAGAAATTGAGTCCAAAATGAGCATCAGTCAGGATCGACAAAAAGATTCCGCTTCCAAGGATTCACTATGTTACATGGCTTGATTGAATACGGGAAGAAAGGTCAGTATGATCGAAAAGGTGTACTAAAGTCCCTAGAAAGAAATAAAAATTAATACCCAAAACTACAAAACACAAACCCAAAAGTGAAAAGAATAAAAACATCAGAGAAAATTAAAAAATACGATGTTAAAATATACTAACACGTCTACAAAAAGGACTTGAAGCTGATGGTCTCATTTAGACCATTAGGGGTTACTGTGTCCAAAATAACCATCCACCGAGTTTCCTTTTGGAGAAGTTTTTTCTTGGTATTGCCGCCACGTATTCCTGTATAGACGCGGTCTATACCTCGGGCAACAAAACCTTTGGGGTTGCAATTATGGACATCATAAAAATGTCTGGGAATGGTTTTGAGTGAATATGGATCCAGACAATCGGTTGCGTTTTTAATATCCCGAATGTGCTCTTGAATACGGGTTTTTAGAGGTCTAGTCGTCATGCCGATATATATGAGTCCACAGGGACAGCTGGCGTGGTAAATTACTGCATCCGTATTGCAGGTGATATGATGAACGATCTTATAGCTTTTGTTGCCTTTTGCGTTGGAGAAGTCTTTGCACCTAATAATATGGCGACACGCTGAACAGTTCCCGCAAGGGAAACAGCCCCAAGGGGGGCCTCTGGTAGTCTGAAGGAAAGAGGTGGGGTTTTTTGGAGGTATATAGTGGCTTCTGCAGAGCATATCGCCCAGTGTTTGCGATTTACGCCAAGTGATGGAAGGGTAAGGGGTAAGTTGTTGTCTAAGATCTTTATCTGTAAGTAATACCGACCAGTGTTTTCTAAAGATCTGATTAATTTCTGACCAATTAGAGTTAAATTTGGTGATAAATCTAGGCATAATGTGTCCAGATTTATCTTTTTTGGGACGCTGTCTAGACAACAAATTACTTCTGTTAGAATTTAAAGCACGTGAGTATCCACGAATGATATCTTGATTAGGATAGCCTCGATTTTTGAATCTATCATGTAGATCTTTCGCCTGATTATAAAATAATTCTTCAGTAGAACAGATGCGGCGTGCACGTAAGAACTGTCCAACAGGTATTGAACTCTTTAATTTTGGGGGATGTGCCGATGTATAATGAAGAAGTGCATTGGTTGCAGTGTTTTTGCGGAAAATATCCGTCTGCACTGTACCGTCATTGGATTTGAAGATGTGGAGATCCAAGAAGTCAATATTATTTTTACTGTATTTCCAGGTCAGCTTGATGTTAAGATCATTTTGATTTAGGTGGTTGAGAAAGGAGTCTAGTTGGGACGTGGGGCCTTGCCAAATAAAGAGTACATCATCGATGTAGCGCAGCCACGAGATGATGAAGCCATGATCGGGTGTCTCAAGGACCGTATTTCTTTCCCACAGCCCAGGAATAAGTTGGCATATGAGGGCGCACAAGACGCCCCCATTGCTGTACCCTGGAGCTGTAGGAAGGGGCGGTCCTTGAAGACAAAAAAATTATGAGTTAACACAAAATGAAGTAAATCAAGAATAAATTTTACCAATCCTCCCTCGAGGTTTGTCATATTAAGAAAAAATTCAACGGCCCGCATCCCGTGGCTGTGCCCTATCGATGTGTAAAGGGCCTCCACGTCGCAAGTGACAAACCACATGTCATCCTCGAGGACCAGACCATCAAGCCTCTTT
>JARQOD010004050.1:0-27205 GCA_033576555.1 Oophaga sylvatica | reverse complement strand
CCTTCCCAACTTCAGCCACCTTCCCAACTTCAGCCACCTTCCCAACTTCAGCCACCTTCCCAACTTCAGCCACCTTCCCAACTTCAGCCACCTTCCCAACTTCAGCAACCTTCCCAACTCCAGCCACTTAATCAACTTCAGCCACCTCCCCACCTTCAGCCACCTCCCCAACTTCAGCCACCTCCCCAACTTCAGCCACCTCACCAACTACAGTCCCCTCAACAACTCCTGTCACCTATTCAGTACCAACAACCTCCCCAGTACCAGCCACCTACCCCGTACCAACCACCTACCCCGTACCACACTCCCACCTCTTACCAATCTCCTTCCCCCTACCAATTCCCTACCATATCACCTGTTCCTCCAGTACCTGCCCCACCCTCCACTCCACCACCCATCACTGATTCTGCCTCAAACTTGTCCTCCCATTCTTTAACCCTTTCCACCCCTTCACCTCTTACTGTTCCTTCTCCACCAGCATCCCAGTCCTCTCTACACACTCCCACGGTCGAAGTGTCCCGCAGCCCCTCCAATACTATGTCCGCCCCACACTACACAGCGTTGTAATGTTATTTAAAAAAAAAAATTAAAAAAAGACTGAGTCATTGAATGCCAAAATTACTTTTATCAAAGATATTTTGAAAGTAAACATTTACAAACTTTAACAAAAAATTGGTTAAATAAAGTTTGAATTGGTTGATTCAATTTTTTGTCTTTCATTTCTTTATAATGTTACAGCTTATGTAAGGTTACATGTGTAATAAAGATTAATAACAGTACCAATGTTAAAGACAGAAACATTACATTTATTTAGGGACAAACACAAACATAACAATTGATCACACACGGTCATCCTGCCAGTCTACCTGTCCTTCGGCTGAAATAAAGTACTCTGCAAATCTGTCCCTCATCCTAGAAACAGCAACAGAACTTCTATTGGTATTATTGTGATAATCGTGTAATGTTGTTTCTTGCAGGTGGTCCCCAATGGTCAATTGTTCTTTGCAGATCACAACATTATGCAGTACCACACAGACTTTTATGACTTCGTCGACAGTGTCAGTCTTCAAATTGATGGCTGTCAATAGCACACGCCACTTTGCAGTCAGGATTCCAAACGTGCACTCCACCATTCTTCTAGTTCTTGTGAGCCTGTAATTGAAAATCCGTTTGGTATGGGTCAGTCCTCTGCTGGCATACGGTTTTAATAAATGTTCTGAGAGCTGGAAAGCCTCATCACCAACACACACATATGGCATAGGTGGCCCTGTGGTTTGAGGCAGCGGCCTAGGGGCTGGGAAATGGAATGTGTTCCCATACAGTCGACGTCCCATCGCTGAAAGTTTGAAGACTTGGGAATCGTTCGATCGTCCATATGCCCCTATGTCCACTGCAATGAACCTATATTCGGCATCAGCGATGGCCATCAAGACAACGGAGAAATATTTTTTATAGTTAAAATATTCTGATCCTGTTCCCGCTGGCTTCACAATTCTGACATGTTTGCCATCAATCGCTCCAAGACTATTCGGAAATTGGCAGATCTGTTGGAAATTATCTGCTATTTCCATCCACCGCTGTGTAGTAGGTTCAGGCATATATTCCGAGACCAAACAGTCCCACAGTGCACGGCAGGTGTGCTTTATTATGCCCGATATGGTAGAGATTCCCAATCTAAATTGGAAATGGAGTGAGGAGAGCGATTCTCCACTTGCAAGGAATCTAAAAAAAAAAAAATAACAATTGGAAAAGGTAAAAACCAGAATATATCACTACCCACTGTGAGACAGCGAAGGAATATGTGTCGAATGGGGTGTACATTTCACCTAGGTACTGTGCTGTATGGTATAAGGGAAATGTGTGGCTTTGTAAACCTAGTGGTAGAGAAAGGTCACTACACCTTACATTCAGTACACACTTGCAGCTCAGGCCTGAAACCATTCAGCTGTTAATTAGGAGACCAGAAGTAGGTGTCTGCAAACACAGTCAGAGAGCTCGCTTAGTCTGGACACAGGAGGGGTCCAGGCACAGAAGGTGTCTCCAGGAGTTTGAGCTATCTCAGTCTGGGTGCTCGATGTACCCCGGACACAGGAGTAGTCTCTGTGAGAATCCATGCGGATAGCTGCTGAATAGGAGGGGAGCTCTCTCAAGTCTGGACGTTGAAGGTGCCTTCAGACACAAGGAGGAGACTCTGTGAAACTCCATGCTGGTAAATGCTGAACATATGTGTTGTTTTGGCCCCGGCTGTTAGAGTCGGGACCCGGATAGATAGGGAAATCTATCTAAGTGTAGTAAGTGGCTAGACAAGCCCAGGTCTTCTGTTTATGATTTGTTTTATGTCTTGTTTGCTTGTGACTTTAAATAAAACTGGTTGCGGCCAGTTGCACCAGTACTGCTGTGAATGAACTGTTTCCGTGCCACTCTGTCTACCCAGACGGCGATCCCAGAGCTATATCCCCTGGAAATGTTACACCACATAGTATAAAACAATACACACATAGTTTACAAGTATGCCAAAAAAGAATATTGCACTACCCACATAGTATCCAAGTACGCCAACACATAATATAGCAGTACCCACATAGCATACAAGTACGCCAAAACAGTATATTGCACTACCCACATAGTATACAAGTACGCCAACACAGAATATTGCACTACCCACATAGTATCCAAGTACGCCAACACATAATATAGCAGTACCCACATGGTATACAAGTACGCCAAACCAGTATATTGCACTACCCACATAGTATACAAGTACGCCAACACAGAATATTGCACTACCCACATAGTATACAAGTACGCCAACACATAATATAGCAGTAACCACATAGTATCCAAGTACGTCAACACAGAATATAGCAAAACCCACATTTATTTAAGCACTACCCACATAGTATAAAAGTACGCAAAAAAAGAATATAACAATAACCACATTGTATTAAACATTACCCACAAAGATACACAAAATATGCATTTGAATGAAATAAACACACACAAGTTTTTGACCATTTTTTATTGCACTGGTAGTAATCCTTTGATTGCCTTTTAGTCCTAGAATAAAAAATAACAACAATACAACTGTGTACAAGCAACCACATTCAAGTACGCCAAAAAGAACATAGCACTACCCACAAAGTATTCAAGTATGCCAAAACAGAATAGAGCAATACCCACATTGTATACAAGTCCGCCAAAACAGAATAGAGCAATACCCACATTGTATACAAGTCCGCCAAAACAGAATAGAGCAATACCCACATTGTATACAAGTACGCCAAAACAGAATAGAGCAATACCCACATTGTATACAAGTATGCCAAAACAGAATAGAGCAATACCCACATTGTATACAAGTACGCCAAAACAGAATAGAGCAATACCCACATTGTATACAAGTACGCCAAAACAGAATAGAGCAATACCCACATTGTATACAAGTACGCCAAAACAGAATAGAGCAATACCCACATTGTATACAAGTATGCCAAAAAAGAACATAGCACTACCACAAAATATTCAAGTATGCCAAAACAGAATATAGCAAAACCCACATTTATTTAAGCACTACCCACATAGTATAAAAGTAAGCAAAAAAAGAATATAACAATAACCACATTGTATTAAACATTACCCACAAAGATACACAAAATATGCATTTGAATGAAATAAACACACACAAGTTTTTGACCATTTTTTATTGCACTGGTAGTAATCCTTCGATTGCCTTTTAGTCCTAGAATAAAAAATAACAACAATACAACTGTGTACAAGCAAGCACATTCAAAAATAATAGCTTACCTTATTGTCACCATGAGACGCTCCGACGGAGAAATCGAATACCGGCAATACGTGTCACATCTCCTGTTCTTGTCTTCAATCCGCTCCACCAACATGTCAAATGTTTCCTTCTTCATCCGAAGATAAAAAAAAATTTCTGGATTCTCTCTTAGCTCCATATTGAGTGTCGAATAGACTCCACGGGTTAGTCTCTGTGCTGTGATGGGGTGGATCCACATACGGCGGCGTCGCTGTCGCTGACGCTTTAGGCGCTGCTCGATCCTTCTCTCCTTCTCCATAACGATAAACCGCAAGCGATTCGCCTCCGCTGTGAAATCCACAAGATTCCGGAAAATATTACCAATAATTACCTCCATCTTCATCAGTCACTTGCTCTTCTCTCAAAAATGCTCCTCTACAACCTGTCAAAGATGGGCTGTAGGAACACTGTATATATAGGATTTACAGTAGCCAATCAGGTTTTGAAATAAAAGGGGCGTGATTGAAAACCGGATCCGTCGTAATCCGTCAAAAAATGGATAAAAAACGGATGAAACTGATGCGCCGGATCCGGTTTTCTGACTGATCCGCTAAACGGATCAGGCAGAAAACCGGATCCGGTGCATCAGGTTTTTCATTTCATTGCCGCATCCGGCGGTCCGGCGCGACGCCGGATCGCGCCTGATTCAAAAAACCTGATGTGTGAAAGCAGCCTTAGAATGCAGCATTTTGGATGCAGTGAAAAAATGGTGCAATTCCTGATCGTGTGCACGTAGCCTTAACCCCTTAACGACCGCCGATACGCCTTTTAACGGCCGCACTTAAGGGTACTTATTCCTCAGTGCCGCTTTTTAACGGTTCTGAGAAATAAGCTTATAGCACCCCCCAGCATTGGAAAATCTCCGGTGTCTCGGCTACCGGGGATAATTTCCTATTTATTTCTCTCTCCTTTGATATGATCTAGCACATCAGAGGAGAGAGCAATGGGTCCCTCGGGCCCCCCCCAGTACCTCCGGTGTTCGCTGGCCTTCAGCATCTTCTTCCAGGAAGAAAATGGTGGGCGCATGCGCAGTGCGCCCGCCGAGATCTGCTGGCTGGCACCAGGCAACAATAAGAGATTTTTCCTATTGGTTCATTTTGATCACTGTGATAGACCCTATGACAGTGATCAAAATAAAAAAAAAAAGTAATTCAAACCCCCTTTATCAACCTCTTAGTAAGGTAAAAATAAAATAAAAAAATGCATTTATTTCCATTTTTCCATTAGGGTTGGGGCCAGGGTTAGGGTTAGGGTTGGGGTAAGAGTTGGGGTTAAGGTTGGGGTTAGGGTTAGAGTTAAAGTTGGGGCTATGGTTAGGGTTATGGTTGGGGTTAGAGCTAGGGTTTGGGTTGGGTTAGGGTTGGGGCTAGAGTTAGAGTTAGGGTTAGGGTTTGGGCTAGGGTTGGGCTAGAGCCATGGTTGGAGCTAGGGTTATGGTTGTGTTTAGGGTTGGGCTAGGGTTAGGGTAGGGCTAGGGTTGGCTAGGGTTAGAGTTGGGGCTAGGATTAGGGTTGGGGCTACAGTTTTGGTTAGGGTTGTGTTGGGGTTAGGGTTGTCTTGGGATTAGGGTTGTGGTTGGGACTAAGGTTAGGGGTGTGTTGGGGTTAGGGTTGGGATTAGGGCTGTTTTAGGGTTGGAGTTAGAATTGGGTGGTTTCCACTGTTTAGGTGCATCAGGGGGTCTCCAAATGCGACTTAGTGTCCAGTCATTAATTCCAGCCAATTCTTTACTCAGGACAAATTCCACAACAAATTTTGTGGTCCATTTTCTCCTGAAACCCTTGTGAAAATAAAAAAGTTTGGTTCCAAAATAATTTTTTTGTGAAAAAAGTAAAATGTTAATTTTTTTCTTTCCACATTGCTTTAGTTGTCATGAAGCACCTGAAGGGATAATAAACTCCTTGAATGTGGTTTTGTGCACGTTGAGGGGTACAGTTTTTAGAATGGTGTGAATTTTGGGTATTTTCTGTAATGTTGACACCCCAAATTCGCTTCAAATGTGAGGTGGTCCCTAAAAAAATGGTTTTGTAACAAAAAAAAAATTATGTTTCTAAAATTGTGCTGCTGTAAAGTAGACGTGTGGGAAATATTATTTATTAACTATTTTGTGCGATATGACTCTCTGATTTAAGGACAAAAAAAATAAAAATTTGAAAAAAAATTGTGTCAAATTTCCATTTTTTTCAAAATTAAACGCAAGTCATATTGAAGAAATTTTACCACTAACATGAAGTACAATATGTCATAAAACACATTCTCAGAATCAGTGGAATCCGTTGATGCGTTTAAGAGCTATAACCACATAAACTGACATGGTAAAAATTGTAAAAATTGGCTCGATCATTAGGTACAAAATTGGCCCTGTTACTAAGGGGTAAAGGTATCAGTCATAGCAGATTCCAAGGGTCTAGTCTGTCAGGACTCTGAATATTTTTGATTACCTTTTGGCCATTCCTGCCCTCTTTCAAGATGGCATCTTTTGTCTCATGTGTCCTTTGTCTTCCTGCCTTATAACTCCACCCCAGCCTCTAGTCAGTGCTAGAGTTTTCTGCCTGTGTCCTGTTCCTGGTCCTGGTGGCTTCCTGGTTTTCTACCTGCACCTCTCTTAGACTCTGCTGTATACATCTGTTACTAGTATTCCTTCTGCTTCTAGCTGCTCGTGCTGCTCTCTCTGTGCATCTGACTCCACCTGCATTTGCTGAACACGTAGGCTGGTTGCTGCTGTCTCTTCCTTCGATTAAATAGATGCAGAGCACGGGACTGTTCTGCATTGAGACTTCCTACCCAGGCCTCCTTGGATGATCGAAAATATTATTTGGACTTGCTTATATATATATATATATATATATATATATATAATATACAGTGCAGACCAAAAGTTTGGACACACCTTCTGTACATTCACACTGGAGGCATCAAAACTATGAATTAACACATGTGGAATAAACTTAACAAAAAAGTGTGAAACAACTGAAATAATCTCTTATATTCTAGGTTCTTCAAAGTAGCCACCTTTTGCTTTGATTACTGCTTTGCACACTCTTGGCATTCTCTTGATGAGTTTCAAGAGGTAGTCACCAGAAATGGTTTTCACTAGAGTTGAGCGAAACAGGTCGGTCAGATTTAAAAAAGACAGACTTTCGCCAAAGTCGGGTTTCGCCGAGCGAAACCCAACCATAGCGTGAGGTCGGCCATGCGTTCGGCGACCCGAGCGCCAAAGTCGGATTTCCCATAATGCTTGAAGGACCTTTTCTCAGCCAATGAGCAAGGACGCACACTGTGGGCAATGCGATGACATAGGCAGCAGCCACGACCATCTTAGAGAAGGGCATTGCAGTGATTGGCTTGCTTTGTATGGGGTCACAGTGCCTATAAAAGCCCTCACCGCCGACCACCATTTTACTTCTGCCGATCTTAGCGTAGGGAGAGGTTGCTGGCGCTGGTTCTCAGTAGAGAGAGCGTTAAGCAGGAAAAAAACACTAATTCTGTGCTTGTGCTGATAGCGATTAGCTGTACAGTTAGTGTGCAGTGACAGGAGAGGATTTTGTTGTGTGCAGCAGCACTGGTTCTTAGGCTGCCTGCCACTGACAGGGGAGGAATTGTTTGTGTGGAGCAGCAGAGCTGATTATTAGGCTGCCTGCTAGTTGTATTGCTGTGTGTACACTGCTGTGCAGAGTGCTTTTTAACACAGCACCTACACAGCACTAATCCATTTATTTTTTTCTGCACAGTTACCGAGCGTTCATTTTTTCCCACACCTTACAGAGCTGTACGTTCCTCACACTACCGTGTACCGGCTGGTATCATGGACAAATACATGCTGACTATCTGTGTGTGACTCCGGAAATATATACGGAGATTTCAATTTTCCTCAAAACCGTATACAGCTGGTATCTTCTGATACAGTACCGTTTTTCTGCCTTGTGTATTACGGTCAAATCCATACTGAGAGAGCGTCTGTGTGTGACTACGGAAATATATATGGAGATTTAAACACAGCTGGTATCTTCTGATACAGTACTGTTTTTCTCCCTTCTGTATTACGATCAAATCCATACTGAGAGAGCGTCTGTGTGTTACTCCTCAAATATATACGGAGATTAAAAATTACCCCAACACTGTATACAGCTGTAAGCTACTGATACAGTACACTTTTTCTGCTTTTCATATTGTGGTGTAATCCATACTGAGCCTGTGAGCGTGTGTGTTACTCCTGAAATATATACGGAGATTTAAAATTACCCCAATACTGTATTCAGCTGTACGCTACTGATACAGTACACTTTTTATGCTTTTCATATTCTGGTGTAATCCATACTGAGCCTGTGAGCGTGTGTGTTACTCCTGAAATATACCTTCACCGTATACAGCTGTACGCTTCTGATACAGTACCATATATCTGCTGGTATTTTGGGTCCATTTTCACAAACATGAGGAAGTATGGTGGAAGAGGCCATGGACGTGGTGTGGGGGGACACCGGGTACTGATGATGGTGGTGGTGGTGCATCTGCTGGTAGTGCCAAAAGCACAATAGCACCTAAGGCAGGAGGTGTTGAGCCTGCGTCATCGTCTGGCTCCAGAAGGCCTGGAAGACTCCCTTTTCTGGGAGTACGTAAACCGCTTTAAAGCCGGAGCATCAGGAACAGGTTTTGGCTTATATTGCCGAAAAAGCCTCCAGCTCTATCGCCTCCTCTTCGGAAGTTTCAAAAACTCCAAGCACTGAGTCGTCAATGCAGGCTTCTGGTGAGGAACAACGACTTTTCTTGTGTCCTTCACCCCCCCAAAAGTGAAGGATGCGGCAGGCCACACTTCAGATTACTCCATGGAGCTCTTTTCACATGCCATGCCTGGGTTATCAAGTCAAATCCTGAATTCCCCAGTCCAAGATGAATCTGACATGGAGAGCACTGTTGTACAGCCACTGCTACATGATTCTGCTGGTACATTCAACCGGAGCACTTCATTGCCCTCGCAGTCTACTGAGCCAGAATGTGACCCTGATGAAACTCAGGTGCCCCTTCCTGCATACTATACCACCTTACACGGTGACACAGAGAAAGGTGCAGATGAAATTGAAGAGGAGGTGATGGATGACCCAGTATATTTCCATTTTTCTATTTTTTATATTCTGGTGTAATCCATACTGAGCCTGATAGCGTCTGTGTCTGCCTCGTGAAATATGTACGGAGATTTAGAATATTTTCACTATACTATATATATATGGTATCTGCTGATACAGTACCCTTTTTGCCAGAAAGTCCTCCTCCAACCCTCCACTCTAAGTGCATCATTGACATCTGGAACATTGGCCCACATGTGTGATTATTTCATGTGGATCTGCTTTTTATATTCTGGTGTGATCCATACTGAGCCTGTGAGAGTCTGTCTGTTACGCTGGAAATATATAAGGAGAAAATTACCCCAACACTGTCTACAGCTATACGCTTCTGATACATTTTCCATTTTTTACTTTTTATATTCTTGTGTAATCCATACTGAGCCTGAGAGCGTCTTTCTGTTACTCCGGAAATATATATGGAAATTTACAATGACCCCTAGACTGTACACAGCTGTACGCTTGTGATACATTACCCTTTTTGCCAGAAAGTCCTCCTCCACCCACCACTCCAAGTGCATCATTGACACCTGGAAAATTGGCCCACATGTGTGATTACTTCTTGTGAATCTGCTTTTCATATTCTTGTCTAATCCATACTGAGCCTGTGAGCGTCTTTGTCAGACTCCTGAAATATATACAGAGATTTCCAATATTTTCACTATACTAAACTGTATATACACCTTGTATCTAGTGATACAGTACCCCTTTTTCATCTTTTTATATTATTGTGTAATCCATACTGAGCCTGAGAGCGTCAGTGTCTGCCTCCTGAAATATATACGAAGATTTCCAATACTTTCACCATACTATATAAACCTGGTATCTGGTGATACAATACCCCTTTTTCATCTTTTTATAATATTGTGTAAAACATACTGAGCCTTAGAGTATCAGTGTCTGCCTCCTGAAATATATACCGAGATTTCAAATAACTTCAACATACTTTATATACCTGGTATCTGGTGATACAGTACCCCTTTTTCATCTTTTTATATTATTGTGTAATCCATACTGAGCCTGAGAGCATCAGTGTCTGCCTCCTGACATATATACTGAGATTTAGAATATTTTCTTTATACTATATATACCTGGTATCTGGTGATACAGTACCCTTTTTGCCAGAAAGTCCTCCTCCACCCACTACTCTAAGTGCATCATTGACACCTGTAAATTTGGCCCACATGTATGATTATTTTTGTGGATCTGCTTTTTATATTCTGGTGTGATCCATACTGAGACTGTGAGAGTCTGTCTGTTACTCCGTAGATATATACGGAGATTTAAAAATTACTCCAACACTGTATGCAGCTGTACGCTTCTGATACATTAGCCTTTTTCTACTTTTTATATTGTGGTGTGATCCATACAGAGCCTGTTAGAGCCTGTGTCTGACTTTGGCAAAATATACGGAGATTTACAATTACCCCAACACTGTATACAGCTGTAGGCTTCTAATACATTACCATTTTTCTACTTTTTATATTCTGGTGTAATCCATACTGAGCCTGAGAGCGTCAGTGTCTGCCTCCTGAAATATATACGGAGATTTCGAATATTTTCAACATACTATATATACCTGGTATCTGGTGAAACAGTACCCATTTTTCATCTTTTTATATTATTGTGTAATCCATTCTGAGCCTGAGAGCGTCAGTGTCTGCCTCCTGAAATATATACGGAGATTTCAAATATTTAAAACATATACTATATATACCTGGTATCTGGTGATACAGTACCCCGTGTTCATCTTTTTATATTATTGTGTAATCCATGCTGAGCCCGAGAGCGTCAGTGTCTGCCTCCTGAAATATATACGGAGATTTAGAATATTTTCACTATACTATATATGCCTGGTATCTGCTGATACAGTACCCTTTTTGCCAGAAAGTCCTCCTCCACTCACCACTCTAAGTGCATCATTGACAACTGGAACATTGGCCCACAAGTGTGATTATTTCTTGAGGATCTGCTTTTTATATTCTGGTGTGATTCATACTGAGTCTGTGAGAGTCTGTCTGTTACTCCGGAAATATAGAAGGAGGTTTAAAAATTAACCCAACACTGTATACAGCTGTACGCTTCTGATACATTACCCTTTTTCTACTTTTTATATTCTGGTGTGATCCATACTGATCTTGTGAGAGCCTGTGTCTGACTCTGGCAAAATATACGGAGATTTACAATTACCCCAACACTGTATACAGCTGTACACTTCTAATACATTATCCTTTTTCTACTTTTTATATTCGCGTGTAATCCATACTGAGCCCGAGAGCGTCTGTGTGTGACTACTGAAGAGGAGGAAGAGGAGGAGGGAAGCCTTGATGACAGTCAGCCATTGTCAGCTCAGGGAACTGTCCTGGACGAGGTGGAGGAAGAAGAGGAAGAGGAGGAGGAGGAGGATGAGGGGGATGATTATGAGACAGCAGTTGTCAACTATGGTTAAAAATTACTTCTCCTCCCCTATCGATGTTCTTCCTCTCAGGTCATTCCCCTTTGACTACTGGGCCTGTAAACGACACCTGGCCTGAATTGGCACAATATGCCTTACAGGAGCTCGCTTGCCCTGCTGGTAGTGTGCTATCAGAAAGAGTCTTCAGTACTGCTGGATCAATCCTGATTGAAAGAAGGACCTGTCTGTCGACACAAAATGTTGATGATCTAACCTTCATTAAAATGAACCATGCATGGGTTTCAAACGATTTTGTCCCACCTTCCCCTGATGACACATAGGTTGCCACAAAATTGTTCGCTTTGTCCTCCTCTTCGTCTGACTTCTCCAATTCCTTCATTTGCAGCTGCTGAACATCCAGCCTACACCTCAACATATGCCATTTTTGCCACCTCCCTATCTGGGCTGTCCCCCCCCAGGGCCAGGGTCACCACCTGGCGCACCCGGGCAAGTGCCGGTGCCCTGAGCAGGTGGGGAGTCCCACTCTGGGGCAAAAGCACTGGCACAGAGTCCCTCATAGTACAAAAAAGTGTCTCTGACTGTGGGGGGGCCCACTTGCAGTCAGACAGAGCGGCGTACTATGAGGTGCCCTGTGCCAGTACCGGCTCTCACAAGTGGGCCCCCCTGCTTGTTCAGGGCCCCAGAACTTGCAATACTTACCTCTCCCTGCTCCACCGCTGTGGAGTCTGGGCAGTTAAATCCTTCAGAGGGACAGCCACTACAAATTTGGTTAACTGATCGATGATGGTTAAGACGTAGCTATGGCCTGTCCTTCTGTGCTCTACCTTCAGATGATCAATGGCTACCATTTATAATGGACGTCGACTCACAATCGGATGAAATGTTGCTTTCTGATCAGGTTTCACAGTTTTACTAGTCACAGACGTGTGACATTCCAGGCAACATTTTTCAATGTCTCCTCTCATGCCAATCCAATAGAATCGCCTACGGCCTGTGGCTTCTGTCTTTAGCACTCCAAAGTGACCAGACTGATCATGATAGGCAGTGAGGACCATGTCTACATCTCTCCTTGGCATCACAATTTGATGGAGACGAATAACAATGATGGGATCAACACTACTGCGATACAGCAACCCTTTCTTCACAAAGAACTGTTTTCGCTGTCTCCACTGAAAAAGTAATTGAGGGTCAGCATCGCCTCTGAGAATTCTACCGGGAGGTTTTACCGTGATTAGGAATTCACAAATTTCTGCAATCACGCTACTTTCAGTGTGTACTTGTATCCATCTAATTTCCTCTAGCGGAGAGTCTGGACAGGCTTACTGAGACTGAAATATATACGAACATTTAAAGTACCCCAACACTGTATACAGCTGTACGCTTCTAATACATTACCCTTTTTCTACCTTTTGTATTCTGGTGTAATCCGTACTGAGCCTGTGAGAGTCTTTGTCTGACTCTGGAAATATATACGGATATTTAAAATTTCCCCAACAATGTATACAGCTGTACGCTTCAGATATTTCCTTTTTCTACTTTTTATATTCTTGTGTAATCCATACTGAGCCTGTGAGCATCTTTGTCAGACTCCTGAAATTTATACGGAGATTTCCAATATTTGCACCATACTAGATATACCTGGTATCTGGTGTACAGTCCCCCTTTTTGATCTTTTATATTATTGTGTAATCCATACTAAGCCTGAGAGTGTCAGTGTCTGCCTCCTGAAATATGTACGGAGATTTAGAATATTTTCACTATACTATATATACCTGGTATCTGCTGATACAGTACCCCTTTTTCTTCTTCTTATATTCTTGTGTAATCCATACTGAGCCTGTGAGCATCAGTGTCTGACTCCTGAAATATATGCGGAGAATTCCAATATTTTCACCATACTATATATACCTGGTATCTGGTGATACAGTACCCCTTTTTCATCTTTTTATATTATTGTCTAATCCATACTGAGCCTGAGAGCGTCAGTGTCTGCCTCCTGGAATATATACGGAGATTTAGAATAGTTTCACTATACTATATATACCTGGTATCTGCTGATACAGTACACTTTTTGCCAGATAGTACTCCTCCACCTACAACTCTAAGTGCATCATTGACACCTGGAACATTGGCCCACATGTGTGATTATTTCTCGCGGATCTGCTTTTTATATTCTGGTGTGATCCATACTGAGTCTGTGAGAGTCTGTCTGTTACTCCAGAAATATAGAAGGAGATTTAAAAACTACCCCAACACTGTATACAGCTGTATGCTTCTGATACATTACCCTTTTTCTACTTTTTATATTCTGGTGTGATCCATACTGAGCCTGTGAGAGCCTGTGTCTGACTCTGGCAAAATATACGGAGATTTACAATTACCCCAACACTGTATACAGCTGTACGCTTCTAATACATTACCCTTTTTCCACTTTTTATATTCGGGTGTAATCCATACTGAGCCTGAGAGCGTCTGTGTGTGACTACTGAAATATATATGGAGATTTACAATTATCCCTAGACTGTATACAGCTGTACGCTTATGATACAGTAACATATATCTGCTGGTATTTTGGGTACATTTTCACAAAAATGAGGAAGTATGGTGGAAGAGGCCGCGGACGTGGGCGTGGGGGCCAGCTGGTACTGATGGTGGTGGTGGTGCATGTGCTGGAAGTGCCATAAGCACAATAGCACCTAAGGCAGGAGGTGTTGAGCCGGCGTCATCGTCTGGCTCAAGAAGGCGTGGAAGGCTCCCTTTACTGGGAGTAGGTAAACTGCTTTTAAAGCCGGAGCATCAGGAAAAGGTTTTGGCTTACATTGCCGAAACAGCCTCCAGCTCTATCGCCTCCTTTTCTGAAGTTTCAAAAAATGTAAGCACTGAGTCGTCAGTGCAGGCTCCTGGTCAGGAACAACACCTTTCCTTGTGTGCTTTACCCCCACCAAAAGTGAATGATGCGGCATGCCACACTTCAGATTACTCCATGGAGCTCTTTTCACATACCATGCCTGGGTTATCAAGTCAAATCTTGAATTCCCAGTCCAAGATGAATATGACATGGAATGCACTGATGCACAGTCACTGCTATATGATTCTGCTGGTACATTCACCCAGAGCACTACAGTAAGTCATGAATTACCATCCAGAATGAATGTGCAGAATGGCGAGAAGCGAATAATATAGATACAGTATAGAATTCCCATGATGTCGGCAGATATCAGTGTTATCAGTATATACTCCATTGAGATCTATAGAAAACATAGAGCGGGAGGTTATGACTGGTACATGGTAATTTTCAGGATAAATGTCTCATCTTTATGGACCCTATGAGATAATCGTCAGGAGAGTCCGCTGGACACTGATCTCTCTCTACCTTATTGAAAAATGCATATATAAAAGTGTGTATTTATGGAGAAGTCAGGGCTGATCGCGACAGTCAGGTGAATGGTAGAATTACCCTCATCACACCAAACATTATTATTATTTCTATATTTACAGACTGCATCTTCCAGTGAAGATTACCAGTAAGTAAATGTTCATTATGAGTTTGTAATATCTACATGTTTTATCATTGGTTTTATTTTTTTATGTTATTTTGGTCCCTTTGAATCTGATTTTCCTTTAAATAATGAAATACAAAAGTAAATAAAGAATGATTTATCCCCCATGTGTTATGTATTCTTACATTTGTGCACTTATTCTTACAGGATTTGTATTTTTCAACTTGAAAAGTAAGTACCGTCTATCTGTGTAATGTACTATTTACATTGTTTGGTCAGTGGCGTACGGCTAATAGCGACAAACCACGTGGCCACTGTGGGGCCTGTGAATCTGGACGGCTTGATGCCAGCACTGATTCCCCCTCCCCATGTTCCCTCCCAGTACCACATATAGTTGAGGGCAAAGATGGAACAAGTCCTTTCTCCCTAAAGTCATAGCGCAGCAGGGGCGATGACATCACAAACTCGCACCCGCTGTGCGGTGCTGTAGAATACACACTGCAGAGACCGGCGCATTGGGGGAATGAGGAGAGGGGAGTTGTTGTTTTTTTCTATTTTTTTAAATCGGTGAGTATATTGTACTCATGGTGATGAACATACTGTGCAGTGGGCTGTGTGGGGGCCATTATACTGCTGGAGCACTATGTGAGGACCATTATACTTTTTGGAGGGCTATGGGGGGAGCATTTTACTATTTAGAGGTGTATCTGGGGGCCATTATACTGTTTGAAGGATTATATGGGGCCATTATACTGTTTGAAGGGTTATGTGAGGGCTTTTATACTGTTTAGAAGGCTATGTAAAGGCTATTATATTGTTTCTAGTGCTATGTGGGGGCATTATACTGTTTGCAGGGCTGTGTGGGGCCATTATGCTGTGTGGAGAGCTACATAGGGCCAATTTATACAGTGTGGGGAGCCATTATAAAATGAAGGGGCCATTATACAGTGTGAGGGCTATGACACAGTGCTCTGGGCTATGTTGGTACCATTATACTGATTGTAGGGCCATTATACTGTATTGAGGGCCATTAAACTGTATACTGAAGAGCCACCATATTGTGTAGAGGGCTGTGTCGGGGCCATGATATTGTGTGGAGGGCTGTGGGGCCATTATTCTGTGCTGGAGTCATTATACTGATTTCTATGTATGTCTATGGCTGGGGTTCTCAAATTCAGTCAAGAACAGAAACAAGTGTGCAGTTCCCATCATGCATGAGAAGTCTGGGGTCTCATAGCTTTTGCTTGCATTGTCATAAGAAGTTTTTCTATTGCATAAAAAATGCTACAAAAACACTATGTGTGATCCACGATATTATGCCATATAATCAAAACATATGTTTGCTCAAAAATTAACTCATAGAACACCCAATCTCTTCGCCCACGATAAGACAAAGAATTAGATGAGCAAAACACCAAATTTTAATGATAAAATTAACATTTTATTGATACATAAAGTTAAAATGATGTAACACTATGACAAAAAAAGGTGCAAAGATAAGGAAAAAGAGGGACGTAGAACTCTCCATAATCATGTCAATAAAATAACGCTGTATAGTAGAGGATAAACAAGACCTCCACAATTAATCCCAAAGGGGGCACATATGATTTACTCAGACCAGGAATTTTCTCAAATCAATTGCTTCTATTCTAACATCCCATTTATCATGATTTTGTAAACACAATTCACATGTGGGGACAGAATCTCAGCGTGTTGTAATCAATCTGCAGCAAAGTGAAACCAGATTCCAATTTTCTCACATATTGCACATAATCCCATTCACTGACAGGAGGTACAAATGAGTACCAAAAATGGGGCATCCACTGCTATGCTGCCCTCAAGTAATGCAATGTAAACATGTATTAACACTTTTATAGTGCAGCATATGCAAATAGACATGCCCTTCAATATTACTAACCACTTAAACCTCTGACATTAGGTGTAACTGAGTATCAAGAGTGTTGCAAATAGACATGCCCTTCAATGTTACTAACCACTTAAACCTCTGACATTAGGTGTAACTGAGTATCAAGAGTGTTGCAAATAGACATGCCCTTCAATGTTACTAACCACTAAACCTCTGACATGAGATGTAACTAAAGGCTGGGTCTCACATAGCGATACACCAGCGATCCCGACAACGATCAGGATCGCTGGTGTATCGCTATATTATCGCTGCTGAGCTGTCAAACAGGCAGCTCAGGGCAGCGATCAGCACAAGGACACTGCGGGTAAACATCGCTAGTTACCCGCAGTGTACCTTGGATACCAGCGCCCTGATGCAGGGAGCTGGTAACCAAGGTACACGTCGGGTTTCCAGGCGCTGCGCGGTGCCTGGAAACCCGCTGTGTACCTTGGTTACCAGCTCCCTGCAGCAGGGAGCTGGTATCCAAGGTACACAGCGGGTTTCTACCCACAGCCCCGCGCCTGGAAACCCTCTGTGTACCTTGGTTACCAGCGGATCGCTGGTCTCCCGCCTGTCCACACGCAGCGATGCGTGCCTGTCAGCGGGAAACCAGCGATCAAAAAAATGTCCTGACATTTCAGCGACGATCAGCGATACCCAGCAGGGGGGCTGATCGTCGCTGAATGTCACACACAGCGATATCGCTGGGGAGATCGCTGCTGCGTCACAAAACTAGTGACTCAGCAGCGATCTCGGTAGCGATATCGCTATGTGAGACGGGCCCTTTAGTGTCAGGAGCTGAATAACATATGCTGCACTGCCTTGGGGGTGAGTAAATAAATCAAGCCCGACAAGTCAATATAGGTGGCCACGAAACCTTTACCTGAATCCAAACAGCTGAACCAGCATGTGAAGTGGGAGTCTCGTCTCTCTGCCCCCTCATTTATACCTCCTGTCAATGAATAGGATTATGTGCAATATCTGAGAAAATTGGAATCTGGTTTCACTTTGCTGCGGACTGATTATAAAATGCTGAGACTCTGTCCCCGCATGTGAATTGTTATCCGGCTCCTGATACTCAGTTACACCTAATGTCAGAGGTTTAAGTGGTTAACAATATTGAAGGGCATGTCTATTTGCATATGCTGCACTATAAAAGTGTTAATACATGTTTACATTGCAATACTTGAGGGCAGCATAGCAGTGGATGCCCCATTTTTGGTACTCAAGTATACCTCCTGTCAGTGAATGGGATTATGTTCAATATCTGAGAAAATTAGAATCTGGTTTCACTTTGCTGCAGATTGATTACAACATGCTGAGATTCTGTCCCCACATGTGAATTGTGTTTACAAAATCATGATAAATGGGTTGTTAGAATAAAAGCAATTGATTTGAGAAAATACCTAAATCATATGTGCCCCCTTTGGGATTAATTGTAGAGGTCATGTTTATCCTCTGCTATACAGCGTTATTTTATTGAGATGATTATGGAGAGTTCTACGTCCCTCTTTTTCCTTATCTTTGCACCTTTTTTTGTCATAGTGTTACATCATTTTAACTTTATGTATCAATAAAATGTTAATTTTATCATTAATATTTGGTGTTTTGCTCATCTAATTCTTTGTCTTATCGTGGGCTAAGAGATTGGGTGTTCTAAAAACACTATGTGTGCACATAGCCAAAGACAACCTCTTCCTCTAACCTCCTGGAGAAATAGTAGATGATACATAGTTGTGTCTTATACACGTGTCTCATCGTACTGACCATACAAGTGCTGTGTACTTGTGGTATATGACGAGGTCTCGTCCTGCACCACCCCAGGATCCACATAGGAAATATGACCCTTACTTGAGATTTTATAACCAGGGACAATAGAAAGTTTTTCTGGAATTGTGTGGATGTGACACGTGATAATTATCATTGTCTTTCTTTATTCTTACAACAGACTTAGATGGAAAGTAGCAGCCTGGAGCTCGGCATACAGCTAAAATCTTAATTTCCCCTAATGTTACCATTAGAGATACAGGATTATATCAGCAGTTTGATAAGTGGGGACAAGACTGGTGCAGGGCTACAATTTTGTTTCTGATGTCCGTCAAACAGCTCTTTGGTCTTCACCATAGTGGAGTTTGGAGTGTGACTGTTTGAGGTTGTGGACAGGTGTCTTTTATACTTATAACAAGTTCAAACAGGTGCCATTACTACAGGTAATGAGTGGAGGACAGAGGAGCCTCTTAAAGAAGAAGTTACAGGTCTGTGAGAGCCAGAAATCTTGCATGTTTTTAGGTGACCAAATACTTATTTTCCACCAGAATTTGTAAAATAAATCTTGCCAAATCAGACAAGGTGATTTTCTGGATTTGTTTTCTCATTTTGACTCTTAAGGGTACTTCACACATAGCGAGATCGTTAGCGAGATCGCTGAAACGTCACAGGTTTTATGACGCAACAGCGACCTCGCCAGCGATCTTGCTACGTGTGACACATAGCGGCGACCGGCACCGCGCTGCGATATAGCTGATCGTGCTGGAATGTCCTAGGCCATTTTTTGATCATTGGAGTCCCGCTGGCCAGCATGCATCGCTGTGTTTGACGCCATAAAAACGACGAGCGACCTCGTTGGCGACTCAGAACTCAGCGACGCAGGCGTAATTTTGCTTTGTCTTTGTCAGAATCGCTGCTGCGACAAGGTCCCAACGACCGCTGAGTTCGTTATACGGATCGTCGTATCATTGCTGCGTCGTTGAGTAGATCTGCCTGTTTGACAACTTACTAGTGACCATGTAGCGACGTACCAGCGATCCTTACCAGGTCGTATCGTTGTTGGGATCGCTGGAGCGTCGCTATGTGTAACAGGGCCCTTATAGTTGTGGTCTACCTATGATGTCAATTACAGGCCTCTCTTATCTTTTTAAGTGAGAGAAGTTGCACAATTGGTGGCTGACAATACTTTTTTCTGATCATGGTTGAATTTACTGTCAGGAGAAACATTGATATAATTGTTATATGATGTTATTATTTCTAATAGAGAAGAAAATGAAGAACAACAAGAAAATGAGGAGAAAGAGGAGACGTGGAGTGCAGAAGAGATTGTGTAAGTGGAAAGACCCCAACTCCATGACAGACCCATGTCCTGGAGTCAGTGAGACAGCCCTGCCTCCCAGCATGGTCCCAGGATGTCACACCTGTCCTGATAGAAGGGAGGAAATCATTGATGTCTTCAACCCACAGGATTCTTTATCACTGATCATAGAGAATGATATGGGAAGTGGAGGCCATGTCCTCCTTAAAGGGAGTCTGTCACCCGCAAAATGCAAATTCAGGTGCTGAAACTTGTATATAGGGGACTAGAGAGTGTAGCGAGCGAGCAGTTGCAGAAAGGAGCAGGAGGTCAGGGTTTGCCCGTGTAAAGGGGTTATGTAAAAATGTTCATTGTTGTATTTATTTCTCTTTGCTAACTGATACTGCTACATGTTTATATGTATTACCGCACATATGAAATGATACTGCTAGCCCTTCTGGGTATTACCATCGTTTTGTCTTTACGTTTTGCTGTATTATTGCTTTTATTTGCACATAGTTATGATAATGTTTACTGCATTTCATGGTTTGTCATTTACAGTATAGGGAAAGTGTATTGCTCTTTTTTGGACACTAGAGGGGACACTCTAGTGTATAGAATTCGTAGCAGGATAGGGTTAAGTGTAGAAGGTGCTGCCAGGAGTTAAGGTTAGAGAAGAAGAGAAGTTATTTCAGATTGGGCCAGTGTGCCCGAAGTGTCCACATGGGATATAGGCCCAGGACGGCTCGGCAGTCATGTAACGTTAAGCAGCGACAGCGCACATTATCCACGGCAACTGGACAGGGGCGGACACTGACAGCTTGGGGCCCCTGTGCAAGAAATGTGTCTGGGCCCCCTTCCTTTTATGGGACAAAGCTACATATATATATATATATATATATATATATATATATATATATATATATATATACAGTACAGACCAAAAGTTTGGACACACCTTCTCATTCAATGATTTTCTGTATTTTCACGACTATGAAAATTGTAGAATCACACTGAAGGCATCAAAACTATGAATTAACACATGTGGAATTATACATTACACTTTACAAAAAAGTGTGAAACAACTGAAAATATGTCTTATATTCTAGATTCTTCAACGTAGTCACCTTTTGCTTTGATTACTGCTTTGCACGCAGAAAGGTGAACGGATGGACTCTACATGCCTGGTTCCCACCGTGAAGCATGGAGGAGGTGGTGTGATGGTGTGGGGGTGCTTTGCTGGTGACACTGTTGGGGATTTATTCAAAATTGAAGGCATAGTGAACCAGCATGGCTACCACAGCATCTTGCAGCGGCATGCTATTCCATCCGGTTTGCGTTTAGTTGGACCATCATTTATTTTTCAACAGGACAATGACCCCAAACACACCTCCAGGCTGTGTAAGGGCTATTTGACCAAGAAGGAGAGTGTTGGGGTGCTACGCCAGATGACCTGGCCTCCACAGTCACCAGACCTGAACCCAATCGAGATGGTTTGGGGTGAGCTGGACCGCTCACCGCTTCAATTTTGAATAAATACCCAACAGTGTCACAAGCAAAGCACCCCCACACCATCACACCACCTCCTCCATGCTTCACGGTGGGAACCAGGAATGTAGAGTCCAACCATTCACCTTTTCTGCGTGCAAAGCAGTAATCAAAGCAAAAGGTGGCTACTTTGAAGAACCTAGAATATAAGACATATTTTCAGTTGTTTCACACTTTTTTGTAAAGTGTAATGTATAATTCCACATGTGTTAATTCATAGTTTTGATGCCTTCAGTGTGATTCTACAGTTTTCATAGCCATGAAAATACAGAAAAATCTTTAAATGAGAAGGTGTGTCCAAACTTTTGGTCTGTACTGTATATATATATATATAGCCACATACATACATGTATATATATTACATAGTCTCCTTTATTATGTATATTGCTGTCCCTTTTACAGTGCCCTCTCTTGTCATGTACAGTACCGGCCCTTACATATTGGATTATATAGAGCCCTGTTTTTTATTACATACCGTCCTGTCTTGTTAGGCTACTTTCTCACCAGCATATGGCTGAGCTGTGGAGGGCTGCGTACTTCCTCCGTGAAGCTCTGCCCACAGCCGCACCTCCTTCGGTCAGCTCCGCCTATGTCTGCAAGCGGCCTTCGTAACTATATTTAACATTAGGTACGCAGGCCATTCGGATGTTGCCACATGCGTCATTTTGACGGTGCGGCGACCGCAACAAAATGCAGCATGTTGCGTTCGGCGCAGGTCTCCGCACCGTCAAAACGATGCATGTGGAGGCATCCACATGCATCTGCATGGCTTGCATACCTAATGTTAAATATAGGTACGCAGGCCGAATGCAGGCCACTTGCAAACATAGGCGGAGCTAACCGGAGGAGGTGCAGCTGTGGGCAGAGCTTCACGGAGGAAGTACGCAGCCCTCCGCAACGCAGCCATACGCTAGTGCGAAACTAGCCTTAGCTGTATAATGCAATGATGGCTGATGGAGCATGGGAAAGCTTCCTTTCTAATAGAGGAGCTGATGGATTGGTAGTCTGGTTAACGGCTCCTCAATCAGCAGTCACATTATATCTAAAAAGAGCGGACTATGTAATAAAAGAGGGCGCTGTGAATAACAAAATTAACAAGAATACACTATATAAGAGACAGCACTATACATAACAGCAGAGGAAGCTATATAATAAGGGACGCCACCATATATAACTAGAGAGGATGGCTCGTAATAAGGGATGGTTTTATACATAATAAAAGAGGAAACTATGTAAATAAGGATGATGTTATACAGAATTAGTGAGTACACTATATGCTAAGGGACTGTGTTATACATAATAAGTATGTACACTATATATAAAGGGACTGTGTTAGACATAATAAGTGATAATGTCTTCCTCCACCTTCCCCTGTTCCTAAGGCCATTAAAAGTCCCCCTTCCTCCCATCCCAATCCCCCACACCCCTCATTATCCTCCTTCCCCCGAATCCCACTATTGTCTTCTCCTCCACCCCATCATTGCCCTCTTCACCACTTCCATCATTGCCTTCTCCCCACTACTTTATTTGCTTTCTCCCACACTACTCCCATCAATGCCCATTCCACCACCTCCATCATTTCCTCCTCCCCCACCACCCCCATTATTGCCCTTTATACCACCACCATCATTGCATTCTCCCCACCATCCCATCATCATTTTTCCCCCACCTCCCCATCATTGACCCTTTCCACCACCTCCATCATTGCCTTCTCCCCTACCAACTCATCATTGCCCTCTCCATCACCCCTATCATTGCCTCCCCACCATCATTGCCTTCTCCCCATCACTCCCATCATTGCCCTCCACATCACTCCCATCATTGCCTTCTCCCCATCACCCCTATCATTTCCCTCTCCAGCACTCCCATCATTGCCCTCTCCCCATCACCATATCATTGCCTTCTCCCCATCACCCCATCATTGCCTTCTCCCCATCACTCCCATCATTGCATTCTCCCCATCACCCCCATCATTGCCTTCTCCATCACCCCATCAATGCCTTCTCCCCATCACTCCCATCATTGCCTTCTCCATCACCATATCATTGCCTTCTCCCCATCACCCCATCATTGCCTTCTCCCCATCACTCCCATCATTGCATTCTCCCCATCACCGCCATCATTGCCTTCTCCATTACCCCATCATTGCCTTTTCCCCATCACCCCCATTATAGCCTTCTCCCCATCACCCCATCATTACCTTCTCCCCATCACCCTATCATTCCCCATTCCTCAACCTACACACACACAGACACACACACGGCACCATTGACCTCTCTGCATATTCCCCTGCAGTGCTACGTATGCAAGCATGCACACGCACACCACCACTCATCTCTACACACACACATACATACGAAACACTCACACATACATACATACATACATACATACATACAAAACAAACAGTCACACACACATACAGTACAGACCAAAAGTTTGGACACACCTTCTCATTTAAAGAGTTTTCTGTATTTTCATGACTATGAAAATTGTAAATTCACACTGAAGGCATCTAAACTATGAATTAACACATATGGAATTATATACTTACCAAAAAAGTGTGTAACAACTGAAATTATGTCTTATATTCTAGGTTCTTCAAGTAGCCACCTTTTGCTTGGATGACTGCTTTGCACACTCTTGGCATTCTCTTGATGAGCTTCAAGTGGTAGTTACCGGGAATGGTTTTCACTTCACAGGTGTGCCCTGTCAGGTTTAATAAGTGGAATTTCTGACCTTATAAATGGGGTTGGGACCATCAGTTGTGTTGTGCAGAAGTCTGGTGGATACACAGCTAATAGTCCTACTGAATAGACTGTTAGAATTTGTATTATGGCAAGAAAAAAGCAGCTAAGTAAAGAAAAAGGAGTGGCCCTCATTACTTTAAGAAATGAAGGTCAGTCAGTCCGAAAAATTGGAAAACTTTGAAAGTGTCCCCAAGTGCAGTTGCAAAAACCATCAAGTGCTACAAAGAAACTGGCTCACATGAGGACCGGCCCAGGAAATGCTTCTGAGGATGTTTATCCGAGTCACCAGCCTCAGAAATCGCAGGTTTACAGCTCAGATTAGAGACCAGGTCAATGCCTCACAGAGTTCTAGAAGCAGACACATCTCTACAACAACTGTTAAGAGGAGACTTTGTGCAGCAGGCCTTCATGGTAAAATAGCTGCTAGGAAACCACTGCTAAAGACAGGCAACAAGCAGAAGAGACTTGTTTGGGCTAAAGAACACAAGGAATGGACATTAGACCAGTGGAAATCTGTGCTTTGGTCTGATGAGTAGA
The DNA here is from genome assembly GCA_033576555.1 of Oophaga sylvatica. Taxonomy (NCBI): domain Eukaryota; kingdom Metazoa; phylum Chordata; class Amphibia; order Anura; family Dendrobatidae; genus Oophaga; species Oophaga sylvatica. The sequence continues at coordinate 2,545 of JARQOD010004050.1, read as the reverse complement.
GTTGAGCGATACTTTCCGATATCCTAAAGTATCGGAATTGTAATGGTATCGCCGATATCACTAAAATATCGGCGATACCCGATACCGATACCGGAAGTCCCATGTAAGTCTATGGGAACAAAATATCGAAATTAAAAAAAACCCATTCTTGCCTTGTTGGTTAATTGTACATGAAGGAAAACAACAAAGACTAATGTAGAATGTATTGGGGGAGGTTGAGGAGACATTAAAGGCATAGATGTTTGACCCAATCCAATGGAATAGCATTAATTTTTTTTTTTTAGGAAATACGTTCGGATTGACGAACAAATTGACAATGTTGTTAACCTTTTTCTATTTTGGCAAATATGTCTGTTTCACAACTTCCATGGTCTTCACCTTTTTAACTTTTCACACACTTTCTCCTTCATAATTTTCAGCAGCATCATCTTTCTCATCAAATTATTCTTCATCTTCACCTTATTAATCTTCTAAAACTTCTTGCTATTCATCTTTTTGTTAACATTACTTATATTGTTCTTATTAAACAGTTATTATTCTTCATATTCTACTTCTTCATGTTCTTCCTATTCATCCTTTTCATCATATTCTTATTTGTGACAGACATTCCTGTACTTGTAATCTGTAAAACTCTGAATTTTCATCCTTCCGTTCTTGCTGTCACGAAAGATTTTAATTACAACAGTATTTGTCCGCGTTCAGTTTAGCCTGCAGCAGCATCAGGCATTTTCCAGGGGCACCACGAGGAGGAACGGACTCACCCCCATACACTGCTTAGTCTTCTTCTGCTTAGAATTTAGAGCATATATTTTGCTCTTCATTTTGGTCTTATACTTAATGTTCTTCTGCTTTTTGATCTTCTGCTTATTGTTCTTCTGTCTCTTGTTCTGTATCTTGTAGTTTGTCTTAACCTTCTTTGTCCTGTTGGTGATGGTACAAAAGCCAATGGAAGTAACGAGGACCAGCTGACTGTGCTGGAACCCGGAGGGTCAGCAGAAGGAAAAGAGCCAATGGCACAACCGAGGACCAGCTGACGTTACTGGGACAGGGTTACTAAGCAGGAGGTACCTGTGCTCCAAAGCACTACCAAGGACCAGCAGACGTTGCTGGAACTCGGATACCGACATGGAGGCACCTAGGCCAAAGGCACTGCGGAGAACCAGCTGACGGTACTGGAACCCGGATGGGTAGCAGAAGGTACAAGAGCCAATGAAAGTAATGAGGACCAGCTGACTGTGCTGGAACCCGGAGGGTCAGCAGAAGGAAAAGAGCCAATGGCACAACCGAGGACCAGCTGACGTTACTGGGACAGGGTTACTAAGCAGGAGGTACCTGTGCTCCAAAGCACTACCAAGGACCAGCAGACGTTGCTGGAACTCGGATACCGACATGGAGGCACCTAGGCCAAAGGCACTGCGGAGAACCAGCTGACGGTACTGGAACCCGGATGGGTAGCAGAAGGTACCCATGGAAATTAAAGTTGAGGCAGCAGGACTGTTTGCCGTTCACACAGCAGGGGAACAGCTGACATTACTGAACCCCAGTAACACAGGAGCAAGTGTAGACTGTGCTAACAGCACTTCCGAGAAACAACTGGCGGTGTTGTAACCCAGGGATGAGAAGAGAACAGGGTGGAGGCAGCAGGACTTTTTGCCGTTCACACAGCAGGGGAACAGCTGACATTACTGAACCCCAGTAACACGGGAGCAAGTGTAGACTGTGCTAACAGCACTTCCGAGAAACAACTGGCGGTGTTGTAACCCAGGGATGAGAAGAGAACATGGTGGAGGCAGCAGGACTGTTTGCCGTTCACACAGCAGGGGAACAGCTGACATTACTGAACCCCAGTAACACGGGAGCAAGTGTAGACTGTGCTAACAGCACTTCCGAGAAACAACTGGCGGTGTTGTAACCCAGGGATGAGAAGAGAACATGGTGGAGGCAGCAGGACTTTTTGCCGTTCACACAGCAGGGGAACAGCTGACATTACTGAACCCCAGTAACACAGGAGCAAGTGTAGACTGTGCTAACAGCACTTCCGAGAAACAACTGGCGGTGTTGTAACCCAGGGATGAGAAGAGAACATGGTGGAGGCAGCAGGACTGTTTGCCGTTCACACAGCAGGGGAACAGCTGACATTACTGAACCCCAGTAACACAGGAGCAAGTGTAGACTGTGCTAACAGCACTTCCGAGAAACAACTGGCGGTGTTGTAACCCAGGGATCAGAAGAGAACATGGTGGAGGCAGCAGGACTGTTTGCCGTTCACACAGCAGGGGAACAGCTGACATTACTGAACCCCAGTAACACGGGAGCAAGTGTAGACTGTGCTAACAGCACTTCCGAGAAACAACTGGCGGTGTTGTAGCCCAGGATGAGAAGAGAACATGGTGGAGGCAGCAGGACTGTTTGCCGTTCACACAGCAGGGGAACAGCTGACATTACTGAACCCCAGTAACACAGGAGCAAGTGTAGACTGTGCTAACAGCACTTCCGAGAAACAACTGGCGGTGTTGTAACCCAGGGATCAGAAGAGAACATGGTG